>VHZZ01011067.1:19255-37975 GCA_009801015.1 Silene noctiflora | reverse complement strand
TATTTTGACCCAATTTATGCGAAAGTTTGTTGGTAGTCAATCTATGGTAAACAATAGGCCGAGAGGTAATTGTTATAAACCTAATCGACCCTTTGTTGATGTTTTCCTTTAATTTGGCATAGCTAGTTTCTAATCGCATGTAGCAACCCCGTTTTCCCAAGATTCTTCCCTATAATTGTTTCTTAATCACAATTCTCATTCTTGTTTTACTTTAGTTAACCAAAATCAAACCAAAACTCGTGACCGACCTTGATAGCTTAATATCCATAGCTAATCATTCTTGCATTACCGTCTCCCTGAGATCGACCCCTACTTCCATATCTACATTAATTTGTATGTTAGCCGAGTCTAGGGTTAATTATCTTTGTTAGGTGCGCGACAAGCCTATCGGGGGATGTTTTATTTCCAATATTCATTTGGGAAAAAATGAGTAACACTCTTTTTAAGGAAGCTAATTTCTTTTTAGCTACTGTTCACTACAAACTAGCTCTTAAATTTTTATGTTTTCTCGGCCTTTCGCCCACACTTCACCAACCTGCCGCTACTTCCCTAGTCATCTACTCATCTCTCAGATTTTAAATTTAGCGGTTAGTGAGTTAAAACTCTCCTATTGTAATAAAGCTTGGGGTTACTACAATTTTGTCATAACTTTCAATTAGGTAGTGTAAGGTTAAAGCCTTATATCGTAGAGCCTTACCTCCTAAATAGTTAAATATCCTCAGAGAGGCTCTTGAAATCATTGAACAAAGTTCCGCCCAAACTGAAAAGTTAACATCAACCTTTCTTTTGTTAATTGATTACCAAGAGCCCTTACTTCGGCCTAACTTACAATAATCAATTAACCCCCTCGACTAGACCTATCAAAACTTGACTCAACCCAAAAACCTACTGAAACCCTTCCGAAAATAACACGATCGATCGAACACACCCGAAAATAACACAAACCTGAAAATGACGCGACGCGAAAATGACCCGTAAATTTACGGTCAAAGACCCGCCCGACCAGTAAATCGGCCTCTAAATGAATAAATTTATCGAAAATTTATATTTAAAATAAATAAAACCAATATGAAATTATTAAACTAATCTAAAATTTCAATTTTTTTGAAATAAATAAAGTATGCTTATATTTGTTTTAAAACTTAGTTGATCACATGATGAATTAATTAAATGATTAGTATATAGATATAGTCACTATTTGTCACGCACGTGTAACAAGTGATCAATTCGTACTTCATATAACGTTGCAATCTTCAATATATGAGACAAAAAAATTATTTATTCTTACTAATATCATATACATTGTATTAAACTAGAAAAATATAAAAATTACCATAAATATACGTTTATGATAAAAATTTTAAAAAATAAAAATTTGTATAAAGGCGTTCATTTAACTCGTTTTGAGCCTCACCCGACCCGACACTTGTATAAACCCGTATTTTACAAACCCGAAATAGATACGACCCGAAATGACCGAACCCAAAACCCGCAAACCAAACCCGTTTGGCAGGCCTGCCCACGACTAACCCTAATCGTTCTATGAGAGATGTTAATCTCTCGATTTGAGAGATGTTAAGCCCTCGGTTTCGTTGGAAATTAAGTCTACTGTGTTTGGGATGCTAAGCCCATGTGTGGTAAAGGATGTTAAGCGCTCGTGTGTGTGATTTGTGCGTAAATATTAAAAAATGATGGTTTGTAAGTAAATATTAATAAATAACGATTTATGAATAATTTATATTACAATACGCACCAATTGATACAAATACAATCCAAATTTTTACTACAGTAATAAATTACAATAACAATAACGTACAAAAAAATACACTCATTGATAACAAATCAATGTTGTTACAAAAATCGCTTGATTTTACAAAAATTATTATATTATACTAAACAATTAAATACTAAATGCAAAATGCAATCATAAATTAACTATAAATGAACAAAGAAACTAAAAAAACAAAATATACAAATTTCTTTTTTAAAAAATAGTTTTTAAATCATGAATATATTTAATCATGCATATAGTTGCAATAATCTTAAGAAAATATAAACTCGATTAAAATCGAATATAAGGAAAAAAAAAACTTAAAAACGACAAAATTGATTTTTTTATTCCATCAAGAACAGATAATTACTAATTTTTACAACAATGAAAATATTAAAATGGTGAAAAAATAAAAAATATTTGCTCGGAAAAAATTGGGAGTCACTGTGTGCGACAAAAAAATTAAGCAAGCGTGAAAAATTAATTGAAATCGAAAAAAAGGTGATAAAAATGACTCCTATCGCAGAAAAATGGCGATAGAAAACAATTTCAGGTACATATTCATACATACTTAGAAAATCGTCGCTTCATGCATGAAAATCGAACGAACAAGCGGATGATAAACTAAGGTGAAATCGTCAATGAAGTGATCGAGGGCTGAAATGATAGACATAAGGGGTGGAAGATGTGGCAATTGCTGATAATCAGACAATTAGGTGAAAATCAATAGGATGGAAATGACGGATCAGAAGGTTTGGCAATTGCAAATGAACATTAAATGGGGTCATATTATTTATGGAGAACCGAAAATATACTTCGTACTTGATTTTAAATCAATTTTGCTTAGAGTGGGTTTTGGTTGATGACGATTGGGTAGTGTAGGGTGTGTTATATGGAGGCAGCGAATAGTTTGGTTACGGTTAGTTTTGTGGGTCAATCAACTCAATATTATGGGTTTCGATTAACTTATGATTAATATTTGCCCGTGTTTTATGGGCCAATATTTATCGGTTATCTACAAATCAGTTTATCAAATTGCTCCCGACTCGGACAATAATATTTTATATCAAGTTTAGGCATGCCAAACGAGTCGAGTTAGAATACGGGTTGGGTCATGTAAATTTAAAATAGTTTTAGTTTTTTTCTTATCATTTTTCAAAATCGAAAAATATATGCTCTGTAGTAGTTTTTTTAAAAATTGTAGCAATTTAATACTCTTATTACTATTTTAATTATATTCAATAGTTAATTTAATTATATTAACAAAAATTATAGAAAATAATAATTATATCTTTGATCCAACGGGTCAACCCATTTGAAATAGATTTTCACCATTAACGAATCATTTCAGGTTCGAGTAGAATGGTTGATATAGCTTTAAATTTGTAAAGCCTCGCAAGTGTATGATTACTCGTTGTAGCTTGCAAGGGTCGAACCCAAAGGACGGAATTGACACAAGGAATGGTCGTTTATGATCTAGTTTAACTCAAATTAAGAAAGGGGTTTTGGTTTTAAACTAATTGCTACAAACTAGACTAAAACAAGCAAAAGATAAGCTACTTCTAAAGACGGTTTAGGACGGTAATTAAAGAGATTAGGATGTTAGGGTTCACCTTTGAAATCTAGAGACGGAACTAGGCATGGACTAACAATTATCCAAGTTGATAACAAGAGAAGACTTAACCTCTCTATGAGAATCTAACTTCTAATTTAAGATTAATTAACTTACTCATTCAATTAATCTCACCCCACAAATTGTTATTAGAATCCTATTACTAGTCAAGTTACTCACCCAACAAGTAGATAAATAGAGAAAATGGCCTAACTTACTCATTCAAGCATTTTCTCAAACACCTTATGAGCACAACAATTTGTAAAGGGGAACAACTAAAGAATATCATTAATCCATGTCAAATCGCCTTGTAGACTATTACAAAGGATCCCCCTTTCATCCTAGTAAGGGGATTGCTCACACATGGTTAGAACAAACACAACAAAACTAATGGAAAATGGACAAAGTTAAACAATAAACATAATGCTAGTAAAAAGGGCAAGGAAATGAACAAGGAAAGTAAATAAACAAAAAATAATAAAAACTAAGAAAGAAATTATACCAGAGGTTTCAACATTGATTGATATGGAGAGAGATCCTTCAATTCTTCACATACAACCCAATGTCACAAACATAAACTAAGAGAAGTAACAAATTCTAGTCTAAATTGTTAAGTGATTAAACTATAATTAAGGAGAGATTAAGAGAATAATTAGGTAAACTTGCATAAAATAATAATTCTAAGATCTAGGGTTGTGTGTCAATACAATCAAGGAGGAGGGTATTTATAGTTTCTCCAACAAATTGGTCAAAATTACAAGTGGGCTTCAAAACGTCTTCAGGTGCTCCCAGCCGGTTGACCGGACGCCAGTGGTCGTGCCAGCTGGGAGTCTTCTGTAAGTTCTAGTTGTACCCTAGTTCATATCCCCCCTTTCTATCGCCAATTTTGCGAATTGGTTGAACCATTGGGTACTCTGCATACATAGTAGCTCGCAAATGCAAATGTCAATTGATTTAGTTAGTAAAGTCATGAGTTATAGCACTCATGACATGATGACATGGGTTTAAATACCATACCATTGACATTAAAATCGTCTTTACGGCTTTTTTTTACATTAAAAAAAAACATACTAGCTCACAAACAACAAACTTGTGATTAATCAAGTTTTTTTTTTTTTTTTTTTTTTTTTTTTTTTTTTTTTTTTGGGAAAATGAGTGTGATTAATTAAGTCAACCACTTCCCATAAGGATTTGAACTCGAATCCACATATGCGGGAAAGTGTGTTTGAGACTTGAGAGAGTCTTGATCTTCTTTCCCACTTTTAATTTACTAATCCTTAATATACTTCACGTGTATGTAGGCTGGGCCAGCAGGTATTTACACCCACAAGGAAGTCTTCTCTTCTATATACAATACAATAAGACAAGTCTTCAAATGTAAATAAATTCAGTAATTTCTGTAAATTGCAAAATACAATAAACCCACCTGTTAACATTGCTCATACTCTTTAATTCTGTAGATGTAATAGCATATACCGCTCATGTGCCTTCTTTTGCTGATACTTGGGGATGGGTTATGGTACGTTGCACCCATTGTCATCAACTAGTCATTTTTATTAGAGGATATTACGCTATATCACAATATATAAACCCATATCAATATATTAATTCTATGATTAATTTTATGCAAGTATAATTAACATTAATGTTTATGTATTGTTATCATTCTCGTCGTTATTTAACGAGTAGGCCACGGATCACCCATTTATAATTAATGCTGAAGAGATCGATGAGAAAATAAAGGATCGGGTTACTGGTGAGCTGCTCTACCTCAATGGCACAACCTTTCTTTCTTCAACTACTTTGAACAAAACTCTTTCTCAATCGTAAGTTTCTAAATATTATTCGGCTAATGAACTTTATTTTAGAACATTGTACGCCGTATTAGTTATGGGTCGCGATCGTGGATCAACTATCAGCTTAAATTGGTCGTTGCACCTTGAAATGCAATTACAAAAACTTATGGCGTGCTATACATTGTCAACGTCTTTTTTTTAATTAACATCGTCGACTTTTATGGATTTTTATCTATTTAGTTTTGTGCGGAATATAAATCAACAATGGCAATAGGCTTAAGGCCTCTATTTAGGGGTCACCGGTCTGTGCTTTTCTAGGCATCGTTTTTGGCCTAATCCAGTAATTGTTCTAGAGGATGGTAAGGCTTACATTTAAAGGTAGTAAATCACTAATTTGCTGAACTTGTGCAGGCTGTTGCAAGAAACTCATGTTTACACTGAACAAAGTGCAAGGTTTGTCCATGGCCATGGAGTCGCTAACCGTCTCTGAGCAATCTCGAAGCTAATCCGGCCTCGACTAGCCATGGCTCTCGCCTCTCTACAATGACTGGCATGCAGTTGGACATTTGAATAGGTAGTCATACAGGAAAATAAGAGTGCGAAATATTGAAGCTAAAGATGTTTGTTTTTTTCTCTCTCAATTGTGTGTTTAAGAACTAAAATTTAAAGATTCTTTACTAAATTGCTCTTATCTTGATTTGATGATATACTATCGTTAAATATGTTAGGCCCATGGTTGCAATTAGAGGTGATAATCGGGACAGTCGGGTCGGGTTTGGGTCGAATCAAGTCGGATTCGGGTCATATCGGGTCAAGTGGTTATCGGGTCAGGTCATTTGGAGTCGAATGAGCAAGTCTCTTGGTAAAGGCAGAGGAGAAAATGTATTTGGTATGCATCTTGGTAAAGGTAGATGAGGGATTACTATCATCCTCGAGACCTCGACTGACAATGGTGATCAGCAAGTCTCATTAACGGAATCCATTACCACATTTGAGCTTCTGCTAACTCCATGTTGATCACAACCTACAACATTGTTTAATAACGAAACAATACTACAAGAAGCTTCAGCTACTTCATAATAGAGTCGTATTCCGTAGTAGGCCTTAGGCCCGTATTATGTTGTATTTTACAAACCCTAATCTCTCAATGTAATATATATTCGTCATAATATGAATGAGAAAGGCACATCGTTATATCGTAAACCTTTTAACATGGTATCAATGAAACAAAACACAAAATTAAGATCATAAAAACCCTAACCCTAGCCGTCATGACTAATGGCGAAGGCACAAGTACCAAAATTGATCCCTCCTCTCCGTATTTTCTTGGTCCCCAAGATAAGCCTGGTGACTCTCTAACCCCTGTTCGTTTAACCTTGAACAATTTTAATGAACGGGCACACGATATACGTGTTGCGCTGAAGTCTCGTCATAAGTATGTCTTCGTTAATGGTACCATTAACGAGCCTCAAGCCCATGTACACAGGGTGATTGGGAAACCATTCATTCTATGTTAGTTTCGTGGTTGTCTCACACTATTACACCTGAGGTACGTGCTTTACTCCCCAAATTTGAAAATGCTAAACGCTTATGGGACGCATTGCATGAGCGGTTTAGTGTTGTTGATGGCCCTCGTACTCAGCAACTCAAAGCCGCCCTTCGCGATTGTCGTCAACTCGAAAATATGTCGGTCGTTGTCTACTATGGGAAACTGTGTCAATTATGGGACGATCTTGACAAACAAGAGCCCTTAATTGAGTGCAAGTGTTGTGCGAATTGTACTAGTGGTAAACAACATGCTGAACGTCGTGAATCAGATCGTCTTCATCAGTTTATGCTTGGCCTGCTCCCCACTCCGTATGCGTCTCTTCATACAGTTATTCTCTCCCAGACACCATTCCCTACGGTGGCTCGGGCGTTCCATATGCTCACTCAAGAGGAGCGGGTGTGTGGTATCGACCGCACTCATGAGTCTCTTACTGATGTTGCAAGCTCTAATATCCACGTCCCTCGTTCTTCACCAAAATCGCCCTCCCAAATGTCTCGTACTGAACGACAACAGTTAGTATGTAATAACAGTTAGTATGTAATAATTGTAATCGCAAACGCCATGATCGAAGTGTGTGCTTTGACCTTCTCGATGAGTTGTCTGCCTGGTGGTACGAGTTAAAAGGTGTAAAACCTCCCAATCGTGGTGGTAATCCTGGTCGTGGGAAGCCTACTTCTGCCCGTGGTGGGGGTCGTGGTGGTTCTCGTTCTCGGGATGATGTCAGTAGCAGCCTTGGGGATGAACCTAGAGCAGAGAGTAACAATGCAGTTCATACTCCCACCGTCGTAGTTACTGCCGAGTCCGACACTACGAAGTCCCTGGTAACTGTGTATGGTACACTAACTCATACTCACTCTGGTAAGTAGTTAATTGATACGGGATGTTGCCACCACGTCACTGATAATTATGCATTGATGTGTGATGTTCGGACTGTACCCAGTCGTGTAGTCGGTTTACCTGATGGCTCGACAATTTATGCGACCCAAGCGGGTCGTGTGCACTTGACTTCGACTATTTCTCTCAATCCCGTCCTTTATGTCCCTAAATTGCATTGTAATTTAATCTCATCCTCTCAATTAAGTGATTCTTTAAATTGTGAATTTGTAACAAATGCTACTTGTACTATTCATGATCGGGATAAGAGAGTGGTGATTGACACGGGTGAAAGACTAGATGGAATATACTACCTATCTCCAGAGCAGCAGGCCGTTCTGAGCACCGTGGCAGTAGAGTCACAGTTTAATTTATGGCATACTCGACTGGGTCATCCGTTTGAGCACGTTGTTAACATGCTTCCGTTCTTTCGTTCTAGTAAACACTCTTTGTCTAAACCATGTGAGGTCTGTCATCGAGCTAAACATATTCGTAGTAGCTTTCCGCTGAGCAATAATAAAAGTTCGTGTGCATTTGAATTAATTCACTGTGATTTGTGGGGGCCGTACGATATTCCATCATCGTCTGGTGCTCGTTATTTTTTTATATTGGTAGACGATTATTCGAGAGGTGTGCGGATTTATCTATTAAATACCAAAACCGAAGTACATGACAAATTCTTATTATTTGTGGCCATGATTAAACGACAATTCAACGCTGAAATAAAAATTGTTAGGAGCGATAATGACACCGAATCACATTCCTTACAGTCGTATTTTCGCAGCCATGGCATTTTATTTCAGTCGTCATGTGTTGGGACACCTCAACAAAATGGGCGATTTGAGCACAAATATCAACATATACTCAATGTTGCTAGAGCGTTACGGTTTCAAGCTGGACTTCCTATTTCTTTTTGGGGCGAATGTGCTTTGGCTGCGGCCTATCTCATAAATTGTACTCCCTCTCGTCTATTGGGTGGTTTGACATCTTACGAGCTCATATTTCACACACCCCCTAATTTTCAAAATTTAAGTGTTTGGTTCGCTTTGTTTTGCTCACAATCCAGCGCTCCAAAGGAGATAAATTTGCAAATTGAGGCCGTAAATGTATTTTTATGGGGTATCCCTCCGGACAGAAAGGCTGGTATCTATATGACCTTGACCGCCGGGAATTCTTTGTCTCTCGAGATGTTACGTTTTATGAACACCATTTTCCCCTTCTTGATTTGTCTAGTTCAGTCGTACCTATATCTGATGGTCCTGTCTCTTCGGTGTCAGAAGGAGTGAGTGACTATGTAATTGACTGGGAGGAGTATAGTGCTGGTGTCTTAGGTAATAGTGAGGGTCCTACTGAGGGTCTTGCAAACAGTGGGACTACCCCTGCACCCGAGGCAGTTATGGATGCAACACCTCATGCTTCATCCTCGTCTTCTAGTGACTCGGACGAGGACCCTGCCACAGCTGCTCCTGAAACTTTGGGTTATGGCCACCGTGCAAAGTTCCCATCTAAAAATCTTCGTGATTACGTTGTGACGCTTCCGGGTAGTAGTCCGTCTAGTGCTTCCAACCTCGTTGTGTCGCCGCCACTCTCAGGTTCGTTGTATCCTCTTGCTAACTACCTTACATGTAATAAATTTTCGTCGCATTATCGCACTTACTTGGCAGCCTTGACATCACAAACGGAGCCCCGTAATTTCAAGGAGGCCGTGCAAAGTGAGGAATGAAGTCAGGCCATGGAGGCTGAAATTAAAGCTTTGGTCGATAATGAGACATGCACCATGCAAACTCTCTCTCCAGAAAAGAAAGCTCTTGGGAGTAAATGGCTCTATAAAATCAAGTACAAATCGGATTCTACTGTTAAAAGATTAAAGGCTCGTTTGGTTGTATTCGGTAATCACCAAATAGAGGGGGTGGATTATGATGAGACATTTGCCCCTGTTGCTAAAATGACCACGGTACGAACTTTTCTTGCTGTAGCTGCTGCAAAAAATTGGTATCTCCACCAAATGGATGTTCATAATGCTTTCCTTCATGGGGATTTGGAAGAAGAAGTATATATGAGATTGCCCCCGGGGTTTCAATCACAAGTTCCTGGTCTTGTTTGTCGATTGCGAAAATCATTATACAGTCTCAAACAAGCACCCCGTTGTTGGTTTGCTAAACTTGGAGAGGCGTTGAAGCGGTATGGTTTCTTGCAAAGCTACTCAGATTATTCATTGTTCACCTATGTCAATGGTCCCGTTCGATTAAACGTTTTGGTATACGTTGATGATTTAATTGTGTCTGTCAATGACTTGCCTGCCCTTACCTCCTTCAAAAACTATTTGAATTCATGCTTCCACATGAAAGACCTGGGTGATTTGAAGTATTTTTTGGGAATTAAGGTGGATAGGAATTCCGACGGTATCTTTTTATGTCAGCGTAAGTACACCCTTGACATTATTTCAGAAATAAGGCTCCTTGTTTGTAAACCGGCACTCATACCACTAGAGCAGGATCATCAATTCGGAAGTTCGAATAATGACTTATTGGCTGCCCCTGAACGTTATAGGCGTTTAGTGGGTCGCTTGGTGTATCTCGCTGTCACTCATCCGGACCTATCTTACACGGTGCATATACTCTCTCAATTCATGAGTGCAACACGTGAGGATCACTGGAATGCAGCCATGCGTACAGTACGGTATTTGAAGGGTACACCTGGTCAAGGTATACTCCTAAGCTCTCGTGCTAAAGTACCGCTCTCGGGTTGGTGTGACTCTGACTGGGTCGCGTGCCCTCTCACTAGTCGTTCCCTCATTGGTTGTGTCGTATTTCTGGGTTCCTCACCGGTCTCGTGGAAGACCAAAAAGCAACCCACTGTTTCGCGTTCCTCGACGGAAGCCGAGTATCGTTCCCTTGCAGCCATTACCTGTGAAATTAAATGGCTCATTGGTCTTTTGGATTGTTTGGGTGTGTCTCATTCATCCTCCGTGTCGATCTCATGTGATAATAAGTCCGCCCTTCATATTGCTCAAAATCCCGTTTTTCATGAACGTACTAAGCACATTGAGATTGATTGTCACTTTGTTCGTGACGCCATACAAGATGGTATCATCGTGCCATCCCACGTCTCCACTACCTCTCAGCTCGCCGACGTTCTGACGAAGGCCCTTGGTGTCTCTCAATTCACTTTGTTAGTCCGCAAGTTGGGCATTTTGAATCCGTATGCTCCACCGTAGTAGGCCTTAGGCCCGTATTATGTTGTATTTTACAAACCCTAATCTCTCAATGTAATATATATTCGTCATAATATGAATGAGAAAGGCACATCGTTATATCGTCAACCTTTTTAACACTTTATCACTAGGAAGCACACACTTGTCCACTCCATTATAACAAAGTAAAATTTTCTTACACTTCCTATTCGTGTCCAATATGTCAAAGTGATAAGTAACTCGTTTTCAATTAAGATTATTTAGAGCTTGTTGATCCTATGTTTGATCGATAAGATTTTGACAATTGTCAAGCGTTTTAGAAAAAGTGTTTTATTTCTAAGTATTATTTATACTTTTTAGGGGCGTTTAACGTCCGGGCGATTACGGGCGGTGGAATCGGACCTCTAGTTTTGGCCACCGAATCTATAAGCTTTACTAATAAAATATGATACAAACCTCGACGTGTAGTACACTTACACATTCATATTTGGGGTCTCATTTTTTTGTGGTGCACCGGGCCTCCATTTACTTTAAGACGCCCTAATACTTTTATGAGCTTGGTCGGTTTTGTGTTTTATAATGTTTTTAAGTATCGAAACTTGGTAATCAAAGGAAGCATAAGACGATTAATATAGTCAAAGGAAGACTATTAAAGTCGGCATGAAGTCCTCAAATGAAGATTAAGACTGTATATTTGTAAAGAGTGATTTTAGATTATATGCAAAAAGTTGCTCGACTAAGGTCAATCATCAATGTAATCTCACTTGAGGTTATAGTAACCTCAGATTTGTTATAAATTTATTGTAGCCTCATGTCTGTTATAAATCCAAAATTGATTTAATATTTCTAAAATCGTTAAGTGTTTATTTTTGAAAGAAAACTATATTATAGATTCTAAAATATCATGTTTTAAAATATGGGATAATAAGTTCAACTTGGAGAATAATCTTTTAGGAAAAATTTTCTATTATCTTATTTGTTATCAAAATTTCCCATGGTACCCATTAATTTTGTCAAATTTTTCATGATACCCCTACTTTTAAGAATATGCTCATGGTACCCTTGAGGTTTTATTTTTGTGCCCATGATACCCCTTAGGGCTTGCTTGGATTGAGGGTAAAAGGGGGGAAATAAATAGGGGAGTGATATGTAAGGTGCATTTTTCATCTTTGGTATGAAAGTAATTATTCACCTCCCGAATCTATTACCCTCATAAAGGGGTAATACATTACTCACCCTCCCCCCTGAGTAATGATTATGGGAGTAAAACATCTCATTCGGTAATCATTACTCTTGTATGCCAAACCTATCATCAAGCAACTAATTACCCAGGTAATTACCCGATTAGATTTTACCCCATAATTATTCCATGGAGTCCAGGCAAGCCCTTAATGTAACAACTGTTAACAAAATGTTAAATTCGATGATGTGGCCATAATTAAAAAATTAAAAACTCATAATAAATATGAAATAAAAATAAAACTTTGAGTATTTCGTATAATACCCCTATTTTTTATACATTCTTCCCAAAATATCCCTAAGGGCTTGCTTGGATTGAGGGTAAAAGGGGGGAAATGAATAGGGGAGAAATATGTAAGGTGCATTTTCATGTTTGGTATGAGAGTAATTATTCACCTCCCGAATCTATTACCCTCATGAAGGGGTAATACATTACACACCCTTCCCCTTTGGTAATGATTATGGGAGTAAAACATCTCCTCAATAATCATTACTCTTATATGTCAAACCTATCACCGGGGAACTAATTACCCAAGTAATTAACTTTCCCAGTAATTATCACCCGATTAGATTTTATCCCCCGATTATTCCATGGATTCCAGGCAAACCCTAAGATGTAATATAAACGTTTCAGCATTCAGAATGTTCAATACAACATGCCTGATTTTCATGCTTGCTTCATACTTCAAGTTATACTAACTAATTTTACAAGATATTTACGTGGCTAGAAAAACTTGATATATTAGCTAAACATGGGTTTTTGAATCATGTTCATAGTTGCTTTAGAACTCCAAATACAGGCATTATAAGCTGACTACGCACAATGAAATAATGAATGCCTGCAGGTCAGAATACTGACCTGTCAGCAAAGAAACAAGTATCTCTCACAATCTAGAGACCTATATTATGTGATTCAAATTGGAAATGAAAGAAAACTCAATTAGATTTCATTATTGGTGCATGGTGAAAAAAATTGGTTCACCCGGATATGCGCCTCAAAATTGTTGCTGGAACAGGGCTGAATGTTTATTAGACGAGAATATTGTATGGTCAAGATGGTAAAGTTTGTCGATTGAAGAAATCTCTTTACGGTCTTCGACAGGCCCCTCGTTGCTGGTTTTCTAAGCTAGCTAGTGCCCTCCGTCGCTATGGTTTTCGGCAATCTTATTCCGACTACTCCCTTTTTACTTACTCCGTTGATGATATTCGTTTACATGTTTTAATCTATGTCGATGATTTGGTCATTGCGGGTAATAATCATGCTGCTATTCGTGTTTTCAAAGATTATTTGCACCGGTGTTTTAAGATGAAGGACTTAGGTCCCCTCAAATATTTCCTCGGCCTCGAGGTAGCTCGGAATTCGGATGGTATTTTTCTTAACCAACGTAAGTATACTCTCGACATCATTACTGAGGTTGGTTTATTGGGCGCCAAACCCGCCTCCACTCCTATGGAAACGGATCATCACTTAGGGACTACCGATTCTCCACTGTATGGGGACCCTGAACGCTATAGGCGTCTTATTGGAAGACTTGTCTACTTAGCCGTCACTAGGCCGGACTTGTCGTTCTCTGTTCACGTTCTTTCACAATTTCTTACCAATCCACGCGACGCTCACATGGAGGCGGCCATGGGGTCGTCCGTTATCTTAAGGGAAGCCCGGGTCAAGGAGTGTTACTTCGCTCCAATAGTTCCTTATTGGTCTCAGGATGGTGCGACTCAGATTGGGGCGCGTGTCCCCTTTCTCGCCGCTCTGTTACGGGGTGGTTTGTCTTCCTCGGTGATTCTCCCGTCTCGTGGAAGACTAAGAAGCAGCATACGGTGTCTTTGTCTTCGGCTGAGGCCGAATATCGCTCTATGGCCGCTATTGTGTGCGAACTCAAATGGCTCAAGGGCTTGTTGGCAAGTTTGGATGTTCCTGTTTCTACTCCTATGCAGCTCTATTGTGATAGCCAATCCGCGATCCACTTAGCTCAAAATCCCGTCTTTCACGAGCGCACTAAACATATTGAAATTGATTGCCATTTCGTCCGTGACGCTATCACCAGTGGTCTTGTCAAGCCATTTCATGTTCCCACAACAGAACAAGTTGCCGATATCTTCACCAAGCCTCTTCGGGTTCGGCAGTTTCTTTACTTACTTCCCAAACTAGGCATTCTCGATCCGCATGCTCCAGTTTGAGGGGGGGTATTAGACGAGAATATTGTATGGTCAAACACAATATTCTAGTCTATCATTTTGTGATCAATTGTGATCAATTTAGCATATTATTTCCTAGTTTTCAGTAGGTTGTTTCGGTACAATATCTTTGTGTTACCACAACCTATTGTACTATATATATGTTGCTCAATCATCAATAAAGATACACGATTACAACCCTACACTATTCTCTTCTCTGTTCTACGCTTCCAACAATGTTGAACGTTTCACACATGACCGGCTGCTACTCAACTTGAATATCTAGAGAAGTTCTTGTTGGAGGTGAAAGCTAACATCTGTAGTTTCGAAATGGTATAGGTTGGACATGTTAATTTCAAGGGATTAGTGAGTTATGAAAGTTTCAAGCCAAGATTAATGCAGGGATGCTACTATGAATACTTTATTAAGGTGTTCACGCATCAAGTTTATTATGGTTGTTTCTTATGGCCTTCACTCCCTCTAAAATAACGTCATGAGGTACTAGAATGATTCCACGTGATTTATATGGGTGAAGAGGAACTAAATCAAAATTGTTCCTAGGGAAGACATGAGCATTAAAACCATATGGCACCATGGAAAAATGGTTACATCTTAGGAATATCAGGGGAAGATTGTATAAAAAACAGGGGTACCATGGAAATTGTTCAAAATTTTAATTTTATTTCATTTTTATCATTAATTATTTATTTACTAATTATTGTCATGTCATCAAAATTTAACATTTCGTTAACAACCGTTACATTAAGCCTACCATGGGCATAAAAATGAAACCTCAAGGGTACCATGGACATATTTTTAAAAGTAGGGGTATCATGGAAAATTTGACAAAATTAAGGGGTATCATGGGAAATTCGATATTTGATAAGATATAGGAGAATTTTTAAAAAAACATAGAAATATTATTCCTAAAAAAACATAAGGAAATAACTCAAATGGCTCAAGGGCTTGCTTAGTTGTAAGTCAGGATTAGTGACTCGTTGTGCTTGCTTAGGAGTTATTAAGTACCTGGTGGCAGATCTTAAACTGTGTTTGCTTGGTTTGTCTTAGAGTTGTTGTTTAACTTAATCTGGATTGGTCTGTGCTTGATTGATTAATTCAGTCTAAGTTGTTTAAATTATTACCTTGATTTCCTGTGCTTGCTTGGGAATTAAGTTGATAATTATATCCCAGTATCCAATTCTGTTTCACAACACAAACAGTCACAATTTCCAGTTCAGTGCCCTTTTCTGTCAATCTGTCTTGTGTGAATTATAAAAAATACTTCTGGTCATCTAAAATTCCTCAAATTTTGTCAGAATTTAGTTCTTATATTTAAAGTTAACTAGTTTTAAACCCGTGCAAATTGCACGGGTATGCTCTTATATTATTGCTATTAAAAAAATATATATGAAAAAAAATGATGAATAAGTATAAGCCGTGTTTACGATTTAATATTTTTATTATAAATTATTTTTGTAATTAAGAGACTTTACGCTACAAAACATGTAAAGACGTGGCAGTATCAACAATATCATTTACATTTGAAGTATATTAAATAAAATTAGGGTTAATTGATAGGAATAATCTAAACTATTACCCATTTTTTACTAATAATCCGAACTATATTTTAACTCACAATAAACATAACTCTAAGTACCATTTTCTTAAAAAAGATCAGGTGACTGGTTACCTGTTAATCAAGTCAACATTTCTTTTATTGAATTTTAGAAATTGTAATAATACTGATATGAAGCTCATATATATGCCATACCCTTAACTCCCTTCTAGCACCAAATTAGCTAAAAACCGCATCTATTGATTCCATCGCCATCACAATTACATACAACGTTTCCCTCCAATCACAACACATGTACAGAATTTGCAAACCCTAAGGGTGTGTTTGGATAGTAAAAGTGGAGGGAAAGGAAGGGGAGGGGGAAGGAGGGAAGGGAAAGGGAGAGTAGGGAAGGGGAGGGGAAATGGAATGTGGCTGTTTGGATACAATTTCCCTCCAAATCTTGCCTATTGTGGAGAGATTTTGATTAGACTTGAACGAGGGAAATTGGATCCCTCCAAATCTCTCCCCCTCCATTTCCCTCCACCCTCATTTGCTATCCTACTTTCTCTCCCTTTCTTTTCTCTCCAAATCCCTCAATCCAAACACACCCTAAATCAAACTCCCCCAATTTCCCTGCTATATTCTTCTCCAAAATCCTCTCCAATTGAGCTCAATTCCTAATTCAATACCCTCAATTTCATTTCCCCCTTTTAATCGACCACAATTTACGCCCTAATCAACCACATATTTGAGATATGGCGGCAACACCAATGCTTCCGCTGCAAAACCTTAATCTTGACGGAAATCCCACCGCAATTAACAGCACCTGGAACAGACATGACGAGAATTTCGTGGTTGATTACTTCGCGATAGCGCCTTTATAGCAATGAGAAATTGTCGGCATTAGAGTGTATGAATCGTCGGCGGGGCATAGGCGCTCCTAGTGGAACTGAAGTGGTGGAAGAGTGGTCAACGACGGCATTTTGGGTGTGGATTTTAACGGAAATGGGTGAAGAAGGGTGAAGGTGGTGCCACTATAGAGGTTGGTTTGGTAGTTTGCTGGAGTGAGGGTATTGGAGTGGTGGAGTCTGGTGGTATGTGATGAAGAATGAATATTGTTAATAGAGGAGGAAGGAGGAAGGAGGTTTAACCACACACTAAAAAAAGGGGGGTTTACCTGATGGTAACCGGATTTTACAGGTTAAAAATAACATAAGTGCAATACGAGTAGAGAAGGGTTATAATATGGTTTATTTTAAGTTAAACTACAGATCAGATTATTATGAGAAGACAACGAATAGTTCGGATTATTCATATTAAATAACCAAAAGAATTAATAGAAATAAATACGAAACTTAGTATTATAAAAGTGTACAATTTACGAATTTTTCTCTTATTAACTTGATCTTGTTCTTGTGCGGCTGGAAATGTTTTTTGATATTTACAATGAAACAAAATATCATTTGCACTATCAATAATGTCATGTATTAACAAAAGTGTTAAGTAATTTTTTATTTTTACTATATTTAAACAAGCAATCAAAATAATTCTCAGATTTAGGAGCGAAACGAAACCCGCAAATCATGGGGTTGATATGAACTTCATGACACCTGTCAGTTTTAGCTGACCCGTAAGCTCAAGGCGCTTTTGTAGGGTTAAGACCAATATTGACTCACCATTGATAAGTGCTTATTTTGGTCACTTTTCTTACTTCATTTCTTTACATTCTAATCCGTTTCACCCGAATTTGCGTGCCCTTATATGCATTTTGCCTCCCAACTACCCGTACTAGGACTGCTCGTCTTATTCTATAGGACTCGAGACGGAAGTGAGGAAATAAGAGTAAAAGGGCCGGCTTCAAGACTTGGAAGAAAAGAAGAAAAAGAGCTGAAGAAAGGTTCCCAGCCGGCCAGGCACCGGCAGCCGGCCAGCCGGCTAGGAACCACCACACCTGGTCAAGTGGAGATGAAGAACAAGACCTCCCAGCCGGTAGGCAGCCGGCCAGCCGGCCAGCCGGCTGGGAGTGCAAGGAGATTGAAAGACTTGAATATTTTGGAGGAAAGTTGCAAAAACTTCCCAGCCGGTCAGCCCACCGGCAGCCGGCTGACCGACCGTGCGTACTTGATGATACCTTTCCTCCAACACTTACAGAAGACACCCAGCCGATAGGCCAACCGGCAGCCGGCCTACCGGCCGTGCGCACCTGATGACTTCCAAATTGTGCAGAACTTAGAGAAGACTCCCAGCTAGAACGACCACCGGCGGCCGGTCAACCGGCTGGGAGCACCTGAAGACGTTTTGAAGCCCACTTGTAATTTTGACCCATTTGTTGGAGAAACTATAAATACCCNGCGGCCGGTCAACCGGCTGGGAGCACCTGAAGACGTTTTGAAGCCCACTTGTAATTTTGACCCATTTGTTGGAGAAACTATAAATACCCTCCTCCCTAATTGTATTGACACCCAACCCTAGATCTTAGAATTACCTTATTTTATGCAAGTTTACCTAATTATTCTCTTAATCTCTCCTTAATTGTAGCTTAATCACTCAACAATTTAGACTAGAATTTGTTACTTCTCTTAGTTTATGTTTGTGACATTGGGTTGTAAGTGAAGATTTGAAGGATCGCTCTCCATATCTATCAAATTTGCAACCTTTGGTGTACTTTATTTCTTAGTTTTCATTATTTTTTGTTTATTTACTTTCCTTTTTCATTTCCTTGCCATTTTTACTCGTATTATGTTTATTGTTCAACTTTGTCCATTTTCCATTAGTTTTGTTGTGTTTTTTTCAACCATGTGTGAATAGTCCTCTTGTTAGGATGAAAGAAGGATCCTTTGTAATAGTCTACGAGGCGATTTGGCATGGATTAATGATAATTCTTTAGTTGTTCCCCTTTACAAATTGTTGTGCTCATAAGGTGTTTGAGGAAATGCTTGAATGAGTAAGTT
>VHZZ01011062.1:8213-23094 GCA_009801015.1 Silene noctiflora | reverse complement strand
GGAGTATCGCAAAACAGGGGAAGCTCGTGTTTTTGGTGCAACCGTCTTAAGACGAGTTGTATGGCCGTCGTGGTTGTGTCGAGGGTGAGGGGACCTCACTGTTGGAACCACCATACGTCACGGGCGACGTAGGTGGCGGACAGTAGTGGTGTGGTGGTTGTTGTGGTGGTTTGTAGGTGTTTCGAATGGTGTGGTTGGTTGTATGCGTGTGTGTAAGGGGAGTTAGGGCTGGTGGTTTTGACGTGATGGTTGGGTTAGACAGGGACCCAGTTGGACGGTGGTGACCACCGTGGTGCAGGGAGGCTGACCACGGTGGGTCAGGTGGCCAAGGGTGGTGTAGAAGGCCGTGAGTGGTGGTGTTTGTGTGCATGTTTAGCGAGGAGTGTGAGGTTGTGTTAGTTATTTGTCACATGTCGTTAATTCCTATAATTCATATATAATTCATATGTTTACGATAATTCACTTATAATACGTATATATTAAATAATTAGTAATTAATAAATAATATAATTCATAAAGTTGTATAATGATCAAATAATGAATTAATTATAAAGTATCTGTTTTTAGGTGACGGATTCGTGGTGGAGAATACTAATTGATTGATAGGATTGCTGACGGAATTTGCTAGCTGCAAGGTAGGATATACCTACTCAACTGTGTCTTATATATGATTATTGTGGTTTATTGATTTATATGAATATTGGATGGTTGATGATCGTATATGATCTGGATGCATGGGATTATATTGATTGAGTTGGCATGGTTATATGCATTGTTTAATTATTGATTGGCATGGCATGCATTGTCATTGAGTCGGATGTCGGAACTGATTGTCGGAAAGACAATGGAATTGA
This sequence comes from Silene noctiflora, assembly GCA_009801015.1. Lineage (NCBI taxonomy): Eukaryota > Viridiplantae > Streptophyta > Magnoliopsida > Caryophyllales > Caryophyllaceae > Silene > Silene noctiflora. Next base: position 22,240 of record VHZZ01011062.1, on the reverse strand, counting down.
ATTGGAGCTGTAAATGGTGGCGAAGATTAGGCCCATGGCTTGTCTGCATGCCTGACCATGGTGTCCTCAGGCGTTGTCCTGGATCTCAATGACGGTTGAGTTGTACCTCGGCCTAGGGAATGGCGGGGCGGGTGAATCGGGCTGTGATCACGTGGTGGACTGAAGTTGTGTGTGTCGGATGCGGAGGTGCATCAGTTGCATGGTCTCATCGTATTGTATGCATTTGTTATTGTTATGTTGTTTAAGTATATTCTACTCAACCCCGTGGTTGACTTTGTATTCGTGAACACCTGTGATGAACCAATTTTGGGGAGCAAATTGATTGACAGGACTTCAGTAGACTAAGCTTGGAGCTGGACGGCGTGAGGCAACAGGAGGACTTAGAAGTATAGACCACATTAGTTTAATGACTTAGTTTTACTTTCCGCTGCGATTGTATTCTAATTATCTAAGTACTTTTGGTATTGGTTTGTAATAAATGGCCTCAACGCTAAAGTTTTATTTTAAAGTACTGTTGTTTCGTTATCTTTGTTATTCACAACCTCAGGAAACCGAGATGGTAACAACCTTATTTATTCGGGAATGTCTTGCTAAAGGCTCCTGCATAAATGGGGGTGTTATACCAGTACTCGGCCGAGTGTCTNAAACCGAGATGGTAACAACCTTATTTATTCGGGAATGTCTTGCTAAAGGCTCCTGCATAAATGGGGGTGTTATACCAGTACTCGGCCGAGTGTCTAATACTTGACCGACTACCCCGTCATGCTCTTATATATCATCTTTCATGGTTTCTTTGTGGCCTTGTTTTGATTGATGTACCAACATTTGTAACTTACATGTTGTGTGATGCGGGAATGGGAATAACATGTTGGTTATCAAGCGATAACTACCGAGCCGGGTGTGGGATCAAAAACAATACGTTACATACAAATATATTTTGATGTCATGGTGTTATCTTAAAAATACGTTTTAACTTCTTTTATCCTTGCGTGATACTAGATTTATATCAACTTGACGGTTATGGTTACGTTCATGTGCAGGTTGAGGGATGGCATTGATTGTACGGTATCCTAAGGGGTTGGATCTTTTTTTTGCTATGACCATTAACATTCAATATGACATCGGATGAGCCACTTGACATAACCTACATTTTCTGACCGTCTGAGTAGTGAATTTAGAGGACGAAGTCCCTTTTTAAGGGGATAGATACTATCGCGGCATAAAATTCCGTAAAAGTTTAGTAATTTCTATGATGTTAACTGGAAGTTGTAACATATAACATGCGATGTGTTACGCGTGATGGCGTGATTGTGTTAGTAGTATGAATTATGTGATAGTTGTGTCCTTACAGTGCATAGTCGGAGTCGTGATGGTTAAGATGATGGATGGTTATAGGTGAGTAATTGGAGTTATGATGTTTACTGATGTGGCATGAGTGTGACATTGTTGCATATGATCTTACATTGTGGTTTAGCATTATGTGTCTGGTGCCTCTCGGGCTTACTCTATTCGTTGTGTTTGGCACATGGGACGACTTCGAGGAAGAAGTTCATTTTAAGTGGGAAGATTGTAATACTCGTCCCTTCAGGGACCCGTGGTCGACCGTTGACCGACCATTGACCGACTTTTGACCTCGTCGGATCCTTAGTTGGAGTTAGAGCGGGAGTTAGATCGTAGGTGAGACCTTGAACTCGACCTAGTAAGGCCCACTCGACCGACTGTTGTGACACTCGACCGAGTTCAGTGTACTCGGTCGAGCATGTTACATACTCGACCGAGTGTTTTAGCGTCTGGGTGATATAACTTTAGTCGGGGGTTGCAACTTAAATCATTTTCGCAAAAACATTTCTTTCATTGTCTTAAACCTAAACTTAGACTCTCCTTTATAGCCTTTCATATCACTACCTCCTTGACCCTCACCGTGAACCTTGTTCCGGGAAAGGTGTGACTTGGGCGCAGATTCACGGGTCGGATCTCTCTCATTATCGGAGTTTAGATGTCCTTGCAGTAAGTTTGTGAATACTGTTTGTATATGGTCTTTGGATTCGATTAGCGAAGTGATAAGGTATAATCGATGGTTCTAGTCGATGATAACAATGCTTGCGATTTTTGAACGTGGTGGTTGTTATTGTTTTGGAATCGTTAAAGGTGGGGTTTCCCTACTCAGTTCTCCGTACGATTGATTATAAGTTTATGTGGTGTTGTATGATTATCATTGATATGGAATTATTGTGATGTTATTGATATTGGTAGTATTGATTGTGGAGCCATTGTTAGGAGATGGTCTTCACCCTCATGTTCGCCTTTTGTGGCTCCCGTCACAAGGGGGATGTGCACATTAATGATCTGGGTTTTGCTCGTTGTAATGAGCGGGGCTTTAGGTGGCATGATTTCGGTCTACCACTGGTTGAGGTGGGTTACCTGTTGCGATGAGTAACCTGACAGGGCTACTCACTGCGGTGTGTAGTCGTGTCCGGGCTGCGGTTCAAACACGGACTTTTGGAGTTGGAGTTGGTTGATTATTCGGGAACCATTGTATTAGTTTATGTTATTTGGTTGTCTTATGATTGATTGTATGGTTGGCTGACCCTTGTTGTTTTTCCAAAACTGTTTTGATCCATTGGGGAATGGTGAGCAGTTATTTAACAGGTTTGGATGACTGAGCTTGTTTGAGACATGGATGGGACACCGTCGAGTCTAGCTATTCGTTTAGCTTCCGCTGTGTATCTAGTAGACATCACTTTTTAGTAGTTGAGTTGTATTTCGGTTTGGATTTGGTGTTTCTGGCTTGTAAACTTTACATTGCTTTAATAAACGTTCTCTTATGGTCTATTTGATATACTTTATCTCGGGCAATCGAGATGGTAATGCTCCCATGTGATAAGGTAGTCCTTGGTAAAACACTTTGGTAGATGGGGGTGTTACATTGTTTCTCCCCGACGATGGTCAAGTTGATAAATCTCATCCGCATATATTTCCTCAGAAACAATCTGCATGCCAGATGTTTCCTACAAAGTGACGATCAATATGTTCCTAGACGTAGCTATCTATTCTTTTCCCAACAAAAATCCAAGTTCAAAGGATAAATCGTAACCAAGATGAGTTTTCATGCATAAACTTACTTTGTGTAGTTGGCGAGTGATAATACACACCCAAGATAACATCGTTTATAAATATCCTTTATAAATAATCCTTCAGATATCCTTTACAATCCTTCAGAAATATCCTTTAGAAATGTTCTTCAGGAGTCAAAACCGTCCTTCAAAAATATTCTTCTGAAAAATGCTTCAGAGGCGTCTTAAAAAATAATCCGTTTAGTTTGTCTTCATATACTTTTCATCTGAGAAGTTTTTTCAGATATCATATTGCCCCAAAAACACACCTTCGCTGAGATATCTCCTAGTATATTCCGACAAAGAATATCTTCTAAATGTTTCCACATCTAAATTAAGGAAACAAGTTAGAAAACCGTAAATAATTTGGGTGTTTGGTTGGTTTCATTGGCATGGAATGATGTGATCCATTTTATTTTTTGGTTGGAGCGTTTTGAAATTAAGTAAAATACTCAATGGATTTTAACTCAACCCCGACACCTTGAAATCTCATTTCAACCCTTCTACTTAGGATTCAAACTCCATTCCTCATGCTACATATTTATGCAACCAAACATTTTTAAGGAAGTATGAATATGAATTTAGAACCTCATAACCTCATTGTATCATACTTCATTTCGTCTTCGTCCACAAAAAATGAAAGGAACTTATGAGATCTCTTAATTTAATACCGTTTTAAGCATAACCTATTAATTAAAAAAATATAATAAGTCTAAATTACAATACCTTCTAAGGGACAAAAGAGAAATTCTTGTTTCAGACAGACTATTTAATTTCCGTTTAAAACAATAAGACGAGATTTTGAGACAATTTTATAGTTAAATATGACCATAATGAACCTAGTAATGTTATAGCTTATGATAGCTTTTTTTTTTTCAAAAGTAGTCATATTGAACTGTAAAGTGGTCTTAAGATCCCGTCTTATTTTTTCAAATGAAAATAACCCGCCTTAGAGCATGTACATTGAAGAGTATTTTCTCTTCCTCTTATTTCCTCTCTTTCTCTCTATTTTTTTGACACCTCATTTTCCACTATCACCATCCTCCTTCCAACTTTTCTTCTATTTTTAGAGCATCCACATTGAAGAGGATGATGCATCCTCTTAGCATCATCTCCGTCCTCTAAGAGGATGTCCTCTTCAATGTGGAATCAATTTGGACATCCTCTTTGAAAGAGGAAGAGGAAGTACAACCTAGTCCCTTGTGCCCACTCTCCCATAAAATTATACAATGTGGATTATATTTTTTTTTATAAATTTTTCAACTATTATAAAAATAAGTGACTTGGAGCAGAAGCAGCCAAATCATTCAAACCTTAGGATAAATTTGTAAGGTAGTCTAAGTTGTGGAAACCATAAAGGTAGAAGACTTTTAGAAGAAATGACACGATTAAGTGCATAGAATTCTCTGTAATCGAGAGAAAAAGAGGGAGTATAGACTACTGTATAGATATGGACTTGAAAAAGTGAGACTCAGGAGTAAGAGTAGGAGTAGGAGTTGAATAGGTGAATAGGTGAGGCCATGCCTAACTTGTCCATGCATGTCTAATCAATATCGTGAATGAATCATGCTAATAGTACAAACTTCCTTTCTTGTGTCCATTCCTTTTTTACCCATCCCACCCTTTTTTTTTTTATTACCAAACATTATTTTAGATCATTATTGAGTGCCAATTTCACACGGGACCGTTTCCTTTATTACTCTTATCTAGAGCTGGTCAGTCTGACTTGACCCGACCCGAGTGACCCGATCCGACCCGATCCCGAGCAAACCCGACCCGATAGAACCCGAAAATATTGTGACCCGAAACCGACCCGACCCGACCCGACATGACCCGTAACCCGACATGACCCGATTATCACAGACTCGAGCCCGACCCAGACCCGACCCGATACTGACCCGATTAAATTGATGACCCAACAATTATTAAGCTTAATTTTGATAAAAATGAAAGTGATTTTGTGTTAAGATTGATACGTTTGACCTAATAATGAAGTAATTAAACGAAATAATAGGTTAAAAACTAAATTTAATGGTTAAAAATTGTAGTAATGCGATTAAGTAGCCGGACCTGATAATGACCTGACCCAAACCCGACCCGGCCCGATACCTCATTTGACCCGAAATGACCCGACCCGATAACGACCCGAACCCAACCCGACTTGACCCGAAAGGGTAAGCTAATCCGATATGACCCGAACCCGACATGACCCGACCTGGCTTGACTCGACCCAAACTCGACCCGACTGACCCGATTGCCACCTCTACTCCTATCTTTGTACCCTGTCAAACTATCGATGGGTGTTATCATTTTTTTAAGTCTCTCTTATTCGTGGATATATCCGTTACAAGTTTGTGATCGGTTAAATATCATCCATATGGATAGGTAAGATAATAAAAATCGGCTTGTCTAGAAAGTTACAAATAACTTGTTTTTATCTACTTATATGAATTTTATTTGACCTGTCAAGGCTGTCATAAGCTTGTGAAGGTTATTGTTTGTCATAATTTGTGTTTTTTCTCCTGCTTTTTCAACATCATTTTTGTCACATAATAATGAATTTTGGAGTAGTTACTTCCTTACGGGAAAAAAGTAGTTAATTAGCTAGATAATACGGACACTCTTTTTAAGTCTTAAGCAGCTTATCCGTGTTGGACACTATATCCGACACTGATAATTGTGGGACACACACCAAAATGTATCGGACACTTATAAAGTCGTGTCTAACTTTCAAGACACGTATCCGCCAGTGTCCAGGGTATTTGGACACGTCTCGGACATGTACGTGTCCATAATATTTGGACACACTTTCAAACGAAATCGAGTTGAATTTAAGGTGAATGATGTGTGTTATTTTATAGTGGAGTTTGGTGCGGAAATATGTTGAAATTGGGGTGAATGATGTTCTTTAGACAAGCATGTAATGGCGAAAGAGATTGATTATAAGATCAGTTTGGCTGGAAAATGAAAATGAGTTATAGTGAAAGTCAAGTTTTACCATCAATTATTTAAATTTAATATCGAATACTTTTACAAAAATAAAATCGTACGTTTTCCTATATGAGCCAATATAAACTTAGGCGTTGTTTAGTAATGGTTAAGCGTATTGGTTAAGCAGATTATAAGTGACAGATTAAATTGTTTTTTTTTTTTTTAAACGAAAATAAAGGTACGAAACAAGGCCAAGCCACTCCTCCCATGTCTTGTTGGATTAAGTGGAATAGCTAAGGCGGCATATTTGTATGATCCACTCGGCATAATTGATGAGGTTGATGTACTCCAAGGTTAGTCATCCAGTCAGCACACATGTTTGCCTCCCGATACGCATGAACGATTTGCATTCGCCGAGATGTATCACTTATGAACGACTTACAAATTTGCATCAAATGAGAATGGGCCCACGGGAAAGGTTTGTCCATCTCCATAATATTCGTCACAACCAATGAATCAGTCTGAATTATAAGGCGTAGAATTTTCCTTTCAATAACTATCATTAACCCCGTCTCAATGCCATTAACTCAACTCTTGTGACCGTAGCAATCCCCAGTTTTTTTTTAGCAAAGGCCTCAATAATCTGTCTCGACAAGTTTCGAAAAATACCACCCGCCCCTGCTAATCCCGGGTCCCTTTTGAAGCTCCATCGATGTTCAAAACGGGGTCCAGCCAAGAGGTGGTGCCACCCATCGGACATAAATTTCTCGATGCCTCTGTTCTTTCGATTTGATGCATATATCAGTAGCTTCCTTCGCGTTAAGTACCTCTCAAACTCTTTGTGTCAGAAATGTATATGCATTATTCGGGATGGCTTCAGGCCTCCCAAAAACCCGACAATTTCTCCAACGCCAAAGCCTGCACACAATCACCGCAAATGTACTACCCCATAGACGAAGTTCCTTAGAGCCTTTGTTTGCTAAGTTGAAAGCCACCCATTCGCGAGGCTCCGTAATATCAAGAAATTGACGATTCCTGACAAATGGGAATAAGCTCCAAATTTTTCTAGCTTCCTTGCAATCTCGTAAGAGATATAAGGTTGTTTCTTCAATATCACCACAAACCCCACAACATGGATCCTCCGTTAAATTCCGTCGAGTTCGATTCACATTTTTCATTATTCAATGACAGATTAAATTGTCAGGTTTGATTAGTATATCTCAATTAGCAGATTCAGTAAAATATTTGACAATTAGCGGGTTTAGGTTAATCGATTGTTGTATCAACGTATGTGTAAATGGTTGATAGATCCATTTTTTTAATCTATTAAAGTGAATATACTAGGGGGAGCAGCATACACATAAGTAGATTGGTGGGTCAAACATAATAAAAACGTTAAAACATATTGAAAGTTACCAAACACCCATTAACCTGGATAACCCATTAATTTACCTATTGTAGTTTTCTATTGTAGTTTTGAAATTCGAAGCAAAACAAAATTCAAAGTAAAAAAATAAAATAAAAAGATCCGCATATAGCGCTGCCTAACCAAAGTGGACCGTCCTTTATAAAAAACACAATTTAATAAGCATGGCCAATTATCTAATGAACCATCCAACCGTGAAAAAGACTCGTAAGTTGGGGATGTGAGAATTTTTCAACCCCATAAGTTGACTTTTAAACACAAATTAAAAAAAAAAAATTAACAAAGAAACAAATAAAAATTGTCTAATACTCACTCCATTTGAGTGAGAAAAGGTGAATAAAAACAGATATAAATATAGTCTGATATATACTGTATACATCTGGGTATTTACTACTCATTCGTCCCTTTCTCACACATCTCTCCCGAGTTGTCTCTCTCTACACACTCTCTTTATCCTCTGTACACACTAAATCCTTCCCCTCTTCTTTCATTTTCTCTTCTGTACTCTAATTCTCTTTATAAATTCTCCTCTAAACTCTTTTTGTTCTACTCATCATATACCTTCCTATCCTCAACATGGATGTAAGCCCAGTTTCTGACTTCTTAGATTCCAACTTTTCTTACAAGTTTTGGATAAGATGGTCTTACCCAACAACACTTATACGAGACCGTTGTATGATAATCATACAACGGTCTCATATAAGTTGAGTTGTTGTATGTGTTTATTGATATACAACGGTCTTATATTATATAAGCTTTGGTGTATTTGTTTAGGAATGGACGAAGATGAGAGGAAGTCAAATACCAGCATTTGGGAACTGGGATTACGTGAATGAGATGCCAATAACTCAGTATTTTGAGTGTGCAAGACAAGCTGGTTTAATCCGTTACAGTTCTTCTTCTGGAGAATGTGAACATAACAACAACTACAATACTGTTCCTGCTTCTCCTGATTTATACTCTCTTCATTATGTCAATCCTCCTTCTCTTCCTCGCTCTAAACAGGTGGCTCCACTTTCCCTTTTTTCCTCCTTTTTTTAATCAATTTAATAATTAATTAAATCTCTCTATTTTCCACTTCAAATTGGCTGTTTCATATGTCCATTTATGTTGGTCAACAACATTACTATATCTGAAATATAGAAATAATTTTGCTAGTTTAGCGGGTAAAATCATGAGTGTTAAATTCATGACTCGGATTCAAACCTCTTGCGCTCACTTTACACACACAAAAAAAAAGAGACTAATTTGAAATGAATTGTTATTTGTGTCAATTATTGTTTAGTTTACGTGCATGATAATCATGAATTCTGTAGATGTATGGGTTAAATAGTGATGCCACAGAAATTAGTTAGAGTCAAATATAAGTGACAACACAACTCGTATAAATCTTGTACAGAATCCTATCTAGGATACTAGAATTAATAGTTTGGAAAATAGCAAGCCTACAATTTTAGTTCATTTTTTTTATCTACTTTTGCATTCATTCAGTATTTTAACATTTACAGTAATTTTGTATTTTTTCCAATAGATTTACCCACCTAATAATAAAATTCTTTACTAGACTGGGAAGGGCATAAATATTTATTTTCAAATGTTTAATATATTAGTTAGAACTAAGTCTCGATTACTTAATCCGTTTTAATCATTTATTTACTTTTAAAATCATAGGTAAATAATTGTTAAAGATGATGAAAATTATATTGAATAATATTTTTGTTTAAAATATAGTTTATGAGCTAGAAGGAATTTAGTCAAAAAGAAGTAGTAGCAGGTTGTATAAAAGTAGGCAGAATTCCGTTTCGTGTAAGAACCTACAAGTCAATTTCCTAAACTAATATTGGGAAAAAAAGAAAAGTTGAGTTAGATACTGGTCAGTCAGCATTAGATTTATTCAGTCTCCTATCTTGTTTTTTGGTCTTTGTAGGGGGAATTCAGGCTAACAACTTAAGCTTAAAACCGTTTTATCTTAAGAACTCTCACAACGTCTTTTTACTTTTCGCTTTATTTTAATCAGTGTGTGAGCTATTGTAAGTTAAGACCGTCTTTAATAAGAATTGGTTGGTGATAGTAATAACTAATAATGATTTCGATAAACAATTTCCTATTTAACATCGTTTTATAACAAGTAATTCAAAAATGGGTGTTAGAGTCTTTATTTGCGGTTGATTTCGGTCACTGATTTATATTTTTTTTAAATTGATTTTTTTTCCATTTATAAGAATTAAAATTTACCATTTTACCTACACAATAATAAATATGATTTTTTATATAACTTTGTATCTTCTAATATCTTATTTACCTTGAAAGTTTTAAATTTATATTTAATCCTTGACCTTCAAATCAGGCCCATCAGAGTCGTAGCAAGTTAATTAAAAAGTAGGTTAGGCTTGTAAAATACGCAATAAAATGAGGAATGCTTAAAAGGAAAGTGAGAATTAATTGAGGATAGAGGTAGTATGCATTTATGAGATTCATGTGACAAATGTGCCAAGGTAATAAGGTATGTTGTGTCAACTATGAATGGAAGGCTATTATTAGTAGCTAGTCCTATATTAATCCCTCATTAATTAAGGTTATATGATGGATTGAGTTGTCTTTGACTCATTTCTTCATCTCATGCTACTCATGCCATTACCTTTGCACAACTTTCATTTTAGTATCAACTCTATTTGCTATTTTTATGAGATATGTTACTTCCACTTATTTAGTCTCGGATTATATATATTTGTATATTTTACGCATTTTTGGTAATGTCCTAAGTGTTTGTTGTTGTGTTGTGTCATTTAAATACATGTTCACTCGGTCAATGATAGGGCATCACCGATATAATGTATACGAGAGTCTCGGTATCAACCGATAACACTATCTCATTTTCTATGACGATTTTACTACAGAAAGGGATCAGAAGCTTAAATCGGACTCCCTCATTTGTTTGCCCTTTTTATTATTTGTGAGGGGTATTTTAATCAAAGGCAAACAAATGATTGAGAGGGTAGGAATAACGTAGTATTAGTTACTAAACCGATTTATTTGAAAAAAAACTTAAAAAGTGGCAATTAATATATGAATGGACAAAATTTACACAAATTCTCATTTGTGACGTGTGTGACGTGAGACAAACTTACAAGTGAGAGAGGCAAGTGAAGATAGGCTTGTGAGACGTCACAAGCTTGTGACCGTCCCAGGCAACACGGGTTTCAAAATTTAAGGGACCTGTAAAAATAAGTGGCAGTAAAAACAGGGGTCCAGGGTAGTAGTACAAAAAGTCTGATATAATATTAAAAAATGCATTTGATAAACAAGGCTCCACATTTACCACAATGACACGAGGAAACTCCCAAATAAACACATTTATCAAAAAAATCCCAACGTCATACCATCTCTGCAAAGTTAATTTGCATTTAACTCCTTGCATTCTCCTGCTACCCCATTCCACCTATTTCCCTTCAGTTTTGGTCTGTGGGTCCCCCCCTTAAATTTACTGTCCTTTTGACTGTGACCTTTTCTGAATATTATGGTAAAAAACAAATGTTTGCTAAGAAAGTACTAATTTGGATTAGTTATTGAAATTTACTAGCACCAAATCAGGACAAAGCATTATTGTTTACTTGTAGTTTTGCATTTAGTTGATGAATGTCCTAATTCTTGGCTTCTTTTGACATTTTGATTTGTGTCGATTTTTGTCTTAAATTTCGCTTTTTGGTTAACGGTTTTTCTAATATGTCCCCGCAGAAATATTAGAAATGTATTTCGTAGCATGACAATTAAAACGTCGTAGACACAAGTATTTCATGAAACCGTGTCAATTGCGAAATTTACGGGTATTTTATCTGTAACTAAGAAAGGGTATTGTAATTGAACAGGGGAAAGGAAGGGAGAAAAGGTCAGTAGGGACGCACGTGAGGGAGGGAAATAGGAAACAAGCAGGAAAAGTGTATGACGTGAGGGTAACGGAACTTCCTAAAACAGCCGTGAAGAAGAAGCAAACACAATCACATTACCAATACGACGCCGGATTAGGCGCTCAACCTTGCAGAGCTCCCAAAGCTGTTGATGAAGATCTCTACCAGATCCCCCCTGAGCTCCTCAAGAGGGTACTTTCTCTTGTCTTTCTACCCTTTCTTTAATTACCATGACCATTATCATTACCATTACCATTACCATTACTAACGACAAATTCCGTTTCTTTAGTGTCAATCACGAAATTTCATTTCATAATATTATTACACGGGTAAATTTTAACACTTTTACTAAGCGCGCATTGATGTATTTAAGAAATTGTGAGGTTGACAATGGGCGAACCTAAAAGTTACTTTTTCATGTCTTGTAAAATTTTTAAATAATGTAAAAAAAAAAAAAAAAATAAAAAAGTATATTATAATAAAAACGCTATAAATTTTGAATTTTGTATCGAAATCTTTAAATAGACAAATAATTATTTTTCTAATTTCCGAGATCAACCTAACATAATGTGACATTCTTTAATGTTTAAAAGCGAACTGAAAGCGTGTCAACTGAGATGAAATATAATTAAATTTTCTGAGTTTTATTTTCTTTTAGAATGTTTTGTTAACCGTCACAGGCTTTCACAACCGCTTTTCAAGCTATTCTCTCACATGCAGCTTATAAGAGGTTATATAAGCTCCAAGCTTGTGACCAAAGTGTCTGTCATAAACTAATTTGTGTGCGTAAAAGGCATTGACTAAGACTAATAAGGGATATTGTTTAATGTTTAAAATTGGTGCAGAAGAGAAGAATGGGATTTTTTTCAAGATGTTTGGTGCCTCCATGTGCAGTCTAAGTAGACATTAAGGTGAATGAAGCCGTAAAAGTAAAAGTAAAAGTAAAAGTAAAAGTAGAAGAAAAAATGGAAGTAATGTTGAAATATTCAACTCGGTAGATGGAATTTTTTTGGTTGTAAAATAGGAGTAAAGTAAGTTTAGTGTAATGTGGTTGGTTGAACTTTGTTTATGACATGAAAAATAGTCAACCTAGCTATAGCCTACTTGTTTTTGTAACAAACATGAAACACTCCTATGGCCTATGGGCCTATGGGCCTATGGGGCATGGGCTATGACCTATCATCATATGTTTGACTTTTATATTAGTTCACTCAACTATATGTCGTCTAAATTCTCCTAATCATATCATTCTCAACATGAAAAATAATTACATCCTACACTCGAATCATTTATTTAATTTTAATTAAAATATTTCATACAAAGAAGCGGTGGAGCTAGGGGGCTAGTATGAGCCCTCGCCCCCCTGACGATTGAGATTTTCAAAATTTTGAATTAAATTTTTCGAATTTTACACTCTTAATAGAACGCTTGATCAACGTCTTTTTTCAGCACAAGCATTGATGTCTCTTAAAAACAACACACCTAGACGGAAACGAATAATGTGTTGTGCAATTATATCAAAGCCGTATAATATTTGGGATCAACTCAGTTAACCCCTTATACGTTTGTTGTCATGCTGAGGTCGTCAATATTTGACTTGTTTCAATACTCGAGTACATTACATATCTGTCACAATTAATCGAGGCACAAAACATAAACAAGACGCATTTACTAAATTCTGTAAGGTAACTTTTGTATTGAATACAAAACCCAAAGAATACGAAACTCTTACATAAGCGAGTTCTCCATATTTCTAAAACTGTAACAGTATTTACCAGTTATCTACCGTAGATGACTATATGTAACTCACCAAAGCTATAATGTTTGTTATTTGAGACCAATTTAAACCAAAATTAGTAGCGTTATTGCTAAATGCTAAACAATCAGGAAAAGAACTGGGACAAGAACTTGCACCATTACCAGCCTCGAAATAGGAATTGATGAAGTATAAGATGAGATCTATTATCGATCAATGACGAAGCCTCATGTACAGTCTTTTGCAGAATCTTCAAGGAGGACAGATAAGGTCAGCATCACAAAGCAACTCCCATACACTATTAGCTTTCTTTTTCGCTCTTTCACTTCCTTTTTCCGCCAGCTTTGAGATTGTACCATGTGCATTCTCCTCTTCTCCAACCTCCTCTAGCACAACACGATTTTTCTTGCACATTAAGAGTACTATAGCTATACCATTCTCTTTAGTACGCTCACGCGTGCTCACCCTAATGATTCCAAGCAAGAACTCGACTGCCCTCAGCTCCACAAGCTCCTCGATCGCATCCGGATGTGTTGCCAGCAAAGCCAGAATTGTTAACAGCCTGTCGACGTTACCTCCATTCTGCATCTTCTGTAAAACTACTCTAACGGCCCCACCATTGACCAGCCTTCTCTTGTTCTCTGCCAAACCACATAGTTGAAAGATTGCTAACGCTGAATCACACATGGCTGATGGATGGTCATGATCTTCCACTAGTAGGTCAATCAAAGGCTTTAAAGCACCCGCGTCCCCAATCAGTTTTTTGTTCGATTCGAGGAAAGACAGTTCGGACAAAGCAAAAGCAGCATTAGCCCGTGTATCAATGTTCTCACACGTCAAAGAATCAATTAGTAATGGAACTACGAGGGGGTGCTCACTGACTATCTTTATATTTC
>VHZZ01011060.1:14896-31688 GCA_009801015.1 Silene noctiflora | reverse complement strand
TTTTTTATTTTAAAAAATAATAAGTTATTTAATGTGTGTTTAATTTTATTGTTGGTAGGTATTGGTTGAAGTTGGAATTGGAGTGAATGAAGGGAAGTGGAGCAATGAATAAGAATTGAAGATTGTACAATCTGTGAATGAAGAATTGAATATGGTACAATAATCTGCCTGACAATGGCCTGGAAGTAGAGTAGAGTACTATTTTTTATTGTTTTTTAATTATTCAACCAATAGCAATCGGACACATACAATGTCAATAAGAAGGTCAATTTTGTTCAACCATGGTCACAAATTGACCATTTAATGTTTTTGGTCACAAATTAACCACCTTTGTCATAAATTAAACAGTCTTAATAGTGTCATTATGATGATCATGCAAGGTCATGACCTAGCAATTGACCTTGCTTGAGGATGGTCTAAGTATTTGGCCAAATTGTTAAAAAAACTGTTTTTCATAGTTTGATATGTTTCGCCAATTAATGAGCAATTTTTTGTTTTTCTTTTGAAAATCAAATGTAACCCAAATATTATCATTTGAAAGATATTTATGTTGATCGACGAAACTTGGAAATATTTTGTACACACTCAAATATTATTTTTTTGCATGTGTTAAAATCTTATGAATACAAAGAAAAATTAGAAGTAGAAGTAGAAGCACCAATTTGTTACTTTTACTTCTAGCGGCCTAATGGGTAGTTTATGACTTTTTAAAAGTAGTTTTACACTCCCTAAAAAATAGTGTTTGGCCTAACTTCTACTTTTTCATTTACAAAAACATTTCTAAAGTTAGGTCAAACAGCACCTTATAATAGGGTAATGTTAAATACAGCCTTTTAGATTGTATTAAGCATTTAGTGTGTGTTTGGCCTAGGTTTTAAAAGTGTTTTTGGACTTAAAAACACTTTTTGACCAAACACATCATTATTTAAAAGTTAAAAAAAAAATCTCAAAAGCTAAAACACCAACTTTTTGCCAATAAAAATAGAAACATCAATTTGGTGTGTGTTTGACCTAACTTTTGAAAGTGTTTTTTGGCTAAAAATTACAAATTGGTCAAACACACCATTTTCTGAGAAGTTAAAAGTACTCCCTCCACACACTTATTTTCACCCCATTTCAATAAAATACTTCTTACATATAATAGAGAAATGGGGTGAAAACAAATGTGTGAAGGGAGTAATTTTTTTAAGAACTCAAAAACCATCTTTTTGCCTTAAAAAAAAAGAAACAACAGATGCTTCTAGTTTTGAAAAACACTTTTAGAAAATTAAGCTTCAAAAACAAAAACTCTTTTAACAAGGTAGGCCAAACATGTTCTTGTTGGTGCTCCTACTTTTGAAAAAAACTTTTAAAAAAATAAGTTTGAAAAACAAAAACTCATTTTTCACAAGTTAGGCCAAACATGCTCAATACCCTTCCAAATGTGGTATTAACTTAGAAATTGAGAATTTAATTACACATTAATCAAAATTAATACATATGTCGAGGAATTATTTCCTCTTTTAACTCCTTAAATACAACCCTATCATTTCCCTTTATAATATATTGTTCTATGATATATTTTGAATTATGATGAGATGTACACATAACACAATGTACTTGTAACATTCAATACCCATCAGAGCATACACAATGAAGAGAATTGTTTATTCTCTTAGATGAAAGAGAGTGCTAAGAGAATGTCTTCTTCAATGTGGCAACATCCTCTTTGCATCCTCTTTGTAGAGGAAGAGGAAGACATCTTTCATTTATGGAGGATGTTCTTGTCTCGACCCTTTTGCCAAATAAGAAAGGAAATGGGTAGTGGGGACTACTCAAAAGAGAGGAAAGGATAATCCTCTTTGATGTGGAAAAAAAAAAAAGAGGAAGAGGATGAACACTACTAAGATAATATGGAATAGTGACGGCAAATCTGACCGGTTTTTTCTTCATCCGTTAGATAATACGGAAAACTGACGGCATACTGACCGAATTTCCGTCGGAAACTGACTCCTGATGGATATTGTGTCAGAATCCGTCAATGTTAAATGGCGTTTTGAATAATGACAAAGGCGCCATCACTGTATGACGATATTCTGACGGATAATCCTTCAGGATTTCAATTTACCAACGGATATGTCGTCAGATACGCCCTTTCCTGTGATGACAAAATAACAATAATTGAGAGGAAAATCGAACCCGTGTTTTTTTATAAATCCTTACGGAAATTCCGTCAGGATAGTCAATAAAATATTGACTTTCCTAACGGAAATTTCGTCAGGATTTTTTTTTAAACCAAAACTCAGATGTGAAGACCCTTCACTCTATTACGCTATTTTTTCCCTCAAATCAATTTTTTCCTCAACCCTAACCCCAAATTCCGACACCAGCACCACCACCCTCCTCTCCTTCCAGTGACCACCGCCACCACCTACACCACCAGCTCCGCCGCCAGGTATGTCCGTCCTCTCTTCTTTTTCTTTTTCCTTTTTTCCTTTTTCCTTTGTCCTTTGTCCTTTGTCCTTTTCCTTTTTCTTTTCTTTTTCCCTTTCTTTTTCTTCTCTTAATTTTTTTCTTCTCCTCCGGCCACCACCTGCTGCCAGCCGCCGCTTCTTTCTCACCCTTCCTTTTATTTATTTATTTGTTAATGAGGTAATTTTTTAATCTCTTTTGAATCAATTTTTGTTTAATTAGGTTAATTGATTTAGGTTAGAAGCCATTTTTGTGATTATTGTTGGTGTTGATGCATGTTGACTTAGGATATAAGCCATTTTTGTTTAAATATTGACGTTGTCAAAATTTTGTTAAATTTTTGTGAAATGTTAATGTTGTTAAAAATTAGAAATAATGTTACTTAGATTAGTTATGTCAAATGTTCGTTACTTAAATTGTAGATTGGTAGTTTTGTTAATTGACATTATGAGGATAGTAGTCATTATTGTATGTTTTGTTTTTAGTATTGTTGCAATTATTGTTTATGTTCATTTAGTACCCATAATTTTTGAATAGTCCCCGTTTTGGGATTGTCTTTGTATGTTTCAAGTCACTTAGGTAGTAAACATGTACTTGTGATTTGTTAATGAGGAAAGAGTTCGATGACAATTCCTTTAATGTTCTCTGAATGCATATGTTGAATAATTATTTATTCTACATTGTGTATTTGGAGAACAAAGGGGAATTGTTGTTTTCCTCATTAATAATTCACAAGTGCATGTTTGCTAGTGACTTGAAATATACATTGATGAGTTTAGGTTGGAGTGATAAGGACCCAATTCAAAGAAAGAAAAATTAGTTGTTGACAATAGTTATATATTGGTGATAATGTTTATTGTGTATTATTCTTGGTTGTCATTATTGTTAAGATATTGTTTTTTTATGACATATATATACACAAATTGAAATGTAGATTTATAATAAGATGAAAACATTAGAACGACAGTGGATGTATGAAAGATTAGACGAAAAAAAGAAACCCAAGCTTGAATTTGCAAAGGGGGTGAAAAAGTATTGAATCACAGAACAAAATAGTGTGTATAAGAATTTAGGTGAAATGAGGTGTCCATGTAAGAAATGCAAGAACGCAACTTTTAAAGGGAAGAGGGATGTTGAAATTCATCTTTGATCGAATGGTTTTGCTGATAATTACATATATTACGTGATAATATTGATCAAATATTGAAGGATCGACTAAATCCCGACGACCTTAGCGATGGAGAAGTGCGTTATGAAACCCTAAACCCCCAAGTTTCTTCCTTCTATAAAATGCTAGAAAAAGCCGAACAACAAGTGTATGATGGAAGTAATATGAGTTTGTTGCAAGCGGCTGCTAGGTTGATAACATTCAAATGTGATAACAACTTATCTCTTAGATGCGCGAATGGGTTTGTGTCGTTCATTGGTGACATTATTCCAAAGAAAAATGAAATGTTGCGCAATTTTAATGTGATTAACAATGTGCTTAAGGGCCTCCAACTACCTCATGAGAAGATCGATGCATGTCCTTCTGGATGTATGCTTTTCTGGGAGGAAAATGTTAATCTTGAGGAATGTACAAAGTGTCATGCATCTCGGTATAAAAGTAAAAAGAATTCAATTGGGATAAACCGTTAACTTATTTCCCACTTGCGCCAAGGTTACGACAACTATATGCAATAAAGCACATCGCAGGTGAGATGAATTGGCACCATAGAAACTCCCGAATAAGAGAAAAAGTGGCAATGGCACATCCAAGTTATGGAGAAGCGTGGAAACACTTCGATAGAAAGCATCCAGAGTTTGCAAGTGAGCCTCGTAGTGTTCGGCTGGGTTTGTGTACAGATGGATTTCAACTTTATGGGAAATTCAGGAAGAATTACTCATGTTGGCCCGTGATTGTCACTCCTTACAACTTACCTCCTTAGTTATGCACGAAAAACCAATTTATGTTTTTATCTCTGCTAGTTTCAGGTCCTAAGAATTAGACCTAACAAATCGGGTCAAAGGGTCGGGTTCGGGTCAGGCTGGTTTGGGTCGGATCAGTTCGGGTCTTTCATTGATTTCGGGTTAATTCGGGTTGGCTCGGGTCATTTCGGGTTTCGGGTCTATTTCGGGTTGTTAATCGGGTCAGTTTCGGGTCAAGCGGGCCGGGTTATTTTGGGTCCGGTCATTTTCGGGTCAATGAATTTGAGAGAAAAAGTCATTTCAAGTATTTTCGGTTTAATTAGAGTTATGTTTTGTCGGGTCATTTTCGGGTTGGGTGGTTTCAGAACGGGTCATTTTCGGGTCGGGTCAGTTACGGGTCAAGAAAGCTCGGTCATTTTCTGGTCGGGTCGGGTCAGTTCGGGTTTTCGAGTCACATTCGGGTGATGTAATTCGGGTCATTTCGGGTCTCAGGTCAGCCTTTTGGGGTCGGGTCAATCGGGTCGGGTTAGTTTTTCCAGGTCTACTAAGAATCGTAAGACAAATTTGGATGTCTACTTCCAACCGTTGATCAAAGAGTTGAAAGAACTTTGGAAAACCGGCGTGTACACCTACGATGTCTCTAAGAAACATAATTTTCAGTTAAAGGCTGCATTAATGTGGACGATCAATGATTTCCCTACATATGGCATGCTTTTTGGTTGGTCCACATCTGGGTACCGTGCTTGTCCTTATTGTCAAGAAAAAGACCATAAATCTTTTTGGCTTAAAAATAGCAAAAATGTTTGTTGGTTCGATTGTCACCGTGAGTTCTTGAGATCTGATCATCCTTTTCGTAACAATTGTAAGCATTTTCTAAAGAACAGGAAAACTGATAATCGCATAGCCGCAGCGAAATTAACTGGTGACGAGGTGTGAGATTCGGTAAAAGATTTGCCGAAAATAATTGATGCTCTGATTAAGAATTGAAAAGATTGAAAGACAAGAATAAAGGTTGGTGGAAACAAAGCATATTCTGGGAATTTCCTTATGGAAAAACGTTGTTGATTCGAGACAACTTAGATTTTATGCACATTGAGAAAAACTTTTTTGAACAGCTTATCAACACAGTGATGGATGTACCAAAGAAAACTACATTTGACCCTAAGGTTAAAGCTGACTTTAATGAACATTGCTTGAAATAACCCATATCATCTAGGTTTGTTTTAGAGACGACGGAGAAAAAGGCTCTATGTGAATGCATGCGTTGCAGTTTTGAAATTTCCGGATGGTTATGCTTCACATTTGAGTCGGTGTGTTGACCATAGAAACATGGTGTTGCATTCAATGAAAAGACATGATTGTCATGTCTTTATGGAACGGCTGCTCCCTGTTGACTTGAAACATTTGCTCTTGACAGGGTCTTGGAATGCAATAACTGAGATAAGCTAATTTTTAGAGACTTGTGTACTTCTACGATTAAATTTGATTATATGGAACGTCTAGGGTCAAACATTGGCGAGATAATATGCAAGTTAGAGAGGATATTTCCCCCGTCTTTCTTCAATTCCATGGAGCATTTGCTTGTTCACTTACCTTATAAAGCGGAGGTTGAAGGACCTGTTCAATATCGATGGATGTATCCATTTGAGAGATTTCTTAATCATATAAAAAAAAAATTGGAAACAAAGCTCGGGTGGAGGGTTCCATATGCAACGCTTTTTTGTT
The DNA here is from genome assembly GCA_009801015.1 of Silene noctiflora. Classification (NCBI taxonomy): domain Eukaryota; kingdom Viridiplantae; phylum Streptophyta; class Magnoliopsida; order Caryophyllales; family Caryophyllaceae; genus Silene; species Silene noctiflora. The sequence continues at coordinate 25,604 of VHZZ01011060.1, read as the reverse complement.
AGAGGAAATTCCAAATTTATGTTCTCTATATTTCGAAGATCATATTGACACAAAAGCGAAAGACTTAAATGTTGGTGTGAATTTTGATGACCAGCAAAATTCAAAATTACCTGAATTATTCAATGATGACATGGGAACTACAACCAGAAAATGTAATTAGAGGTACTTTGATGAGAAAGAGTATGAAGAAGCTCATTTTTATATGCTAAAGAATTGTGAAGAATTTTTAGGTTATTATGAAAAGTATGTTATTACTTCATCATTACTCAATACATTTTTAATTAAAAATTAGATCAAAATTATAGGTAATACATACTTAAAACATGTTTTTGGTACATATAGGGAATTTGAGACACATATCAAACTCACATTTCCTGATGTCACATCCTCTGATGATGTTTGGAGCAAACCTGACAAAAGTTTTTCGAAATGGTTCCGAAATGAAGTAAGTGATACATTTCCTTTGAAAATAAACAACACATTTGATCTTTTTTATTAAATTCAAATAAACAACACTTTTAAATATTGAGAAGAATATAACACCTTAATTAACTTATTGTTTTATTGATAGGTTTATCGATGGAAGGACCCTTTAATAATAGCTCTTGCATTGGGTCTTAGTAATATGTTGAAGACATGGAGACGATATTCTATCAATGACTATAAAATTCGAGCTTTTAAGGAGGGAGTTGATGTTCTGAAAGGTACCTTAAACAATGGGTTTGTGTGAATTCTACAGTAGGGTTGGACTACTATGGAACCCTAAATGAAGTAATTAAGCTTATTTATTATACCGAGCACATGGTATATAAGGTGATATTGTTTAAATGTGATTGGTTTAATAATTCCCCACAAGGACTTAGTATCCATAAGGTATACGGACTTGTAGATGTAAACGAGAAAAAAGAAACTTCGTGGACATAACCCATTCGTGGCAGCTTTTCAAGTCGATCAAGTTTGTTATGCTCCTTATCCAACCACTAAGAAAGGTAATTAATGGTCTGCTATTTTTAAAATCAAGGCAAGATCACATGTTGATGCTCCTGTTGACGAAATTGTCTTCCAATAAGACACTAGTAGAAAAATGACATTAGACAAGTTGAAAAGGCTACGGTTATGGCAAATAATCGTACCCTATTATAAAAGGTTACGGTTATTGGCAAATAACCGTAGCCAACTATATGAAAGTAAATAAAAGGCAACGGTTGGTGTGAGGAACCGTAGCCTTAAATAAGAAGAATATAATTAAATAAAAAATTATGATATACAAGGTGGTCTTGTATCACGACTTTCATTCACAATCAGCCTTGTCATTATTTTCATTCACACAATCATACCCAAAGACAAAACCCAACTCAAGACCACAACCACCTTATCACCGCCACCTTTTACCGGCAACCACCGTATTATCGCCGGCAGGGCCATCTTGTCACCAACGACTTACACCTATCTCGGCACAATTCGTCTACCTTCCAGTTCGCAATCCTCAATTAGGTATGATTCTTTATTTCAATTACTTTTAAAGTTATCACAATTCATGTATTTTTCGAGTATTTTGTTTTCATTTGTCACTAAATTTTGGTTTTTTTATGATGTTTGTGTTTTGGTATTCAATCGTTTTTATCATGTTAGGGTACAATTAAATACTAGGGTTAAGGTTTTCAATTTAATTTGATTTCAATTTGAAGATAATTCGTTTTCTATTGATAATTCAATTAAAAGAGATGATTTCTAGAGTTAATTACACTAACAATGTCCCAATAATTTGTTTACTTTTGATTAAAATACCTAAGAATAAAAAAGGCAAGAAAATGATTGAGACAAAAGGAGTATATTTACATAGAACTCAAGATCTGGTACTAAGAAGCGTAAGAAGAAAACCTAAACTAAGCCTAAGAAGATTAAGCATAAACATAGGATGGTTAAGCTTGCTGTTTTGCAGTTTCACAAGGTTGATGACAGTGGGAAGGTTTAGAGGTTGAGGATGGAATGTCCTACTGCTGAATGTTATGAGTAATCATTTTGATAGGTATTACTCTTGTAAGTGTGGTCTTACTTGTGTTTAAGTGCTAATTAATTAACCTTGCTTCACTTACCTTTTTGTTTCGAACTTTCAATTTAAGGCAATACTCTTTTGTTTATCAACTTTAAGCGATGCTAGTTTCCTAGCTCTTAACTTCCTTGATTAATTATTATCTTTCTTGATTCCAAATCTTATGTTATTTTACTAATTTGTAGTTTGTCACTCCATTCACAACCCAGAACCCATTTGGGTAATGAGTTGACATAAACTCGACTCCAACAACCCCTAACTCTGACTCTGGCTTACTAGAGATGTCTTATTGTTTGACGGGTTGTGGCAAGTAGTATAAAATAGGCGCCTTTGAGTTTTGACAACCATTTTCACCTGGATTACCTTGGCTTGAGTTTGTTGTTAGTTTTTTTATTATTATGTAGTTGTCCATGTCTTCAAACCGCTTTTGAACAATGAGTTCATGATGTGGTTGTAGTGATGGAATGCCTGTGGATGATAGTTCATGTGCTTATGCATGTTTCCTGTGTGTTAATTTTCTAAAAGTTGTTATTTTAAGACATTATTCACCTTTCCCCTACTTGTATAACCTCTGCTAATCCACTGTGCCTCACTAAGTAATTTGGCTTGAGACAGGGCATGATTTTATCCGTATGAAGAGGCTCTCTTCATAATATATAACAACAACTCTTCTAATGTTTTTTTATCAAGAGTATTTTATAAGTGTCTTGGCTAATGATGTCAAAGTATGTGGGTTGATTTTCAGTTTACTATTTACTCAAAATCTTACACGAGACCATCTTATAAGAGTAACAAAGTCAATAAATCTATAGTTATTTTTGGTAAAATGTGAGAAATGTATTAATTAATCATGAACAATAACCAACTGTACTTAGCTTACGAAATGTGGATACTAGCAAATTGACCCAAAAAAGCTATGTCAATTCCTAGTCTGCTCAGCCATCTACTATCCTTATTAATTACTTAAAAATGTATACACTTTTCCTTTCATTTTATTTCTAATTGTATTGCCAATCTCTTTTCCTATTCTGGCAGAATGTGCCACCTGCAGCCAAATTCTGCCTTATTGTGTTGATGCCAGATGATGTAAAAACAATGCGTTAGTATCAATGCACGTGCCTTTTTCATTGGTTTTGTGCCACGCCTCCAATTCATGTAGTTAATAGTAGTATTAGCACTTTATAAGCAATAGGATACTTGCACCAATGTTCAATACTCCGAGTAACCAGTCTACTATATTCATGTTTGAAAAATAAATCCGGTTTGAATTAAGTTCAGATGTGTCTATTGGCTCGAGTATTAAATGTTTCTGGGATTTGTATGCTTCTGTTGAGGTGTGAAACAAGGTAAAGACGTTACTAGTTGTGTAATGGTGCACAATGGTAGAACCATGGAACTGTTGTCGGCTGTCTCTGTTTTAGTACTTCTTACATTGTTGTTGTATTGTGATGTTGGTTGTTGTCTACAGAGCAACTATCGTTTATAGATTGTTGTTTGATTCTGCCCTCTACTTTCTGATGATGCATGTAGCCTCTTTCATGTTACTCTACCGCTACTGCCAGCTTTGCTGCATTACTCCTGGATCAGGCTTGGGATTGTTGTTTTTTTTTTCTTTTTTTTTTTAGTTGGGTGTTGATACACGTCCACATGACGTGTCTTTCATTCCTTTTTCTAGCATATTTGCCCTTCCTTTCACGGTTTTTCGTTCCCTTACATGCATTTCGTTCCCGTGTTTCCCGTTATATAATGCCATGTTTCATCTCACAGGAAATACGTCGGAAATGAGGAAATGGGAGCGTGTGAAGAGGAATTAGAAGCCAAATGTTGAAGAAGAGGAAGAGAAGAAAATTTGGTGAGAAGTGCTTCCCATCCGGAGCCCCCTCACTTAGCAAAGGAAGAATTTGGAAGAGATGTTACACGAACTTCCCAGCCAGGATGGCCACCCTGCCGGCTGGGAATGCTTGAGGAATAAGGATTAAAGATCTTGGAAGAAAAACATACAGAAGCCTCCCGGCCGGTCAACCACCGGTATCCAGCTGACCGGCCATGCACACCTGATGACTTGTTCTTCCTTCAAAACCAACAGACGCTTCCCAGTCGGTTGGCCACCGGCAGTCGGTCAACCGGCTCTGCATACCTGATGATAGTTGATTGGCCAAGAACTTACAGAAAACTCCCAGCCGGCATGCCCACCGGCGGTCGGTCCACCGGCATGCCCACCGGCGGTCGGTCCACCGGCTGGGGCCACCTGAAGACAAGTTTGAAGCCCATTTGTATTTTTGACCCATTTTTTTTAACAAACTATAAATACCCTCTCTCCTTAATTCATTAGACACACTATCCTAGATTATTAAACCCTAGCTTAAGCATTTCAACTTTCCTTAATCAAAATTTAACCTTTCCTTAATTAATCATTAGTTAGTCTTCAAATTAGCTTAGTTCTAGTGCTAATTTATTAGTTTGCAATTGGATATTGGGTTGTAATCGAAGATATTGAAGAATCTCTTTGATAATTAATCCAAAGTTTGAAACTTTACATTTTGTTTGGTATAATTCTCTTCTCTTTTTAGTTCTTTAATCATTTGTTTGCACTTTACTTTTATTTCTACTTCTTGTCTTAAGTTACATCATGTCTATTATTTCACTTGTGTTGTTTGCTTCAATTGTTTACATTTGTCTTATTATTTCACTTGTGTTGTTTGCTTCAATTGTTTACATTTGTCTTACCATGAGTGAGTAGTTCTCTTCTAGGGTTTAGGGGGAACCTAAGTGAGGTTTAACTATGGTTATGGGTTGTTGATATTAGGTTTATGGGTGAAAATGTTTAGCCTTTGTGAGTATGCATAGAAGATGTTTGATTAATTGTGTGTATGAAAGTCCATGCCTTTCTTCAACTTATGCTTAGTGTCTTTATGAATGAAAGTTTATAGGTATGCTTGATAGTATGCTTACAATGATTTTGGATGATTTGTGATGACTTTGTGTCCTTCTTTACGGGAAGCTAAGAGATTAGTCTTTCATTCCTAGGCTAGATAACCACCCTTGACCATTTGACACCCTTACTTAGTTTACTGACGAGGTCGTCGCCAACTTATCAAAAATAAATACCCTAAGTACAACAAATTAATGTAGTATTTAGGGGTCGAATCCACAGGGAGTACGGTGATTTTTAATTAGTTGTTATGGGACGAATTTTATCTCGTTCGATCACGAATTATGTAGATTGGTTGATTTATGCAAAGTAAAATAAAAATGTAAACAATAAAGTAAAAGACGTCTAGGGGGTTGGTTCATACATGCAAATTAATATTTAAAAAGATATTAAATTAGTGAGTCACAAATAATCATCTAGGCCCAAAAATACCCAGCTTTCACTATTAGCATCGGCCTTAAATCGGATCCTAACAAGCTTTCACTATGAGCTAGGTCGATCCACTACACATGTTAGTTCTAATACATTTCCGTGCCTCTCGACTTATAGAATGTATAATGGATTTAGTCCAAGCTTATGGCCATTAATCGTAAACTAACATTACAATGAAAACATGGTAGAGATGATAAGTGAACAACCAAAATAACAACTTGTTTTATTTATCAATATGCATGACTCCCCTAATCCCTAGACTAGGAAATCTAGCTACTTATGTGAAGGAAATAAAAAATATAAATGCTAAGCGGAAATAAACATGCAAACATAATGTAAAACTATAATGTAGAATGAAACTTGTAAATGAAATATAAAACTACAAAGTAAACAACATAAATAAAATGAAAACTATAAAGGATTACCGTAAATGAAATTGATGAACAATGCAATATGAGATAACTTAAAATGTAACTTGAATAACTTGAACTTGATAAAAGAAATGTTTGTAATAAAAATGAAATATTAATCTAAACTAATCTAAACTAAGCTAAACTAAACTAACTACTATTATTCAGAGAGAATAATATGTAAGAATATGTGTGTAGAGAGGTGGTTTGATGCTTGGACGAGGCCTCCTATTTATAGGAGAAGGAGCTTGAAACGGTTGAATTTAGAAAGTTGTGGCCCTGATCAGGGTCGTGGTTTTCTAGCCTGTTTTCCTCAATTCTACACTTAAATCCTAAGGAATCCAATGTTAAGGTATTAATGGACGATTAATCACCCGGTTAATGACCTTCAACCCTAGCATTTTTAGATCTTGGAATCCTAAACTTCTCCACTTCATTTTGGACTTCAATTCTTGGGCTTGACTTTGCATTTGATTTCCTTTGCATTTCCACATTAATCCAACAAATCTTTATGCAAAAACCCATGCAAAATTCCTCACTTAGTCCAATACTTGCTCTTGACTTAGCTCTTGTACTCTAGCTTACATACTTAGTAGATTTTAGCTCCTAGAAGCTCAAATACCTACAAAACATGTCGAAACAAGCAAATGTAACTAGAATAACAATATTATCTCAAAAACACTAAGATAAGTGCTAAATGACATGTTAAGTAGAGCTAATCTAAGGGGTTAAAATGTATAAATAAAGCACTTATTATTTACCTTGCTTAGGGGAACCCAAAGATCCTAGCTTTAATCAATTGTTTACATATAATCTTGCTTGCCTTGCTTTAATTTACTCTAGTTTCTAGTAAAACTCTCCTCTTCATATTTGCTTTACTAAACTTAGACTCGAACAAATAAGTATAAACCCCCGTTATCCTTGTGGTTCGACACCTTTACTATACTACTTAATTTGGTTATTTATAAATTGTTTTTGACCAGGGAATTGACGGCAAATCTCGGCATCAAAATGGCGTCGTTTTCGGGGATGGCGTTAGGTTATACCTAGTTCATTTGAGTCTTTTGCTTTAGTCTTTACTTGTTGTTTGCTTAGTGAGTAGTTGATTTCTTCTTGTAGAGTGCTTGCGGTTATTGCTAATCTCTAGTGCCTAAAAAACATTAAGAGTCTTATAAGTTTGCTAAGTGTATGCCTAGAGGAAACGGAAGCTCCTTGCTAAGTGATCCCGAACCGGAAAGGCTCTTTAGAACTTTGAGAACAAGGACCCTTGCTAGAATCCGAGTTACCTCCCACACACCCACAAACCAAACAACCATAACCAACCAACCACACCAAGAAATCAATATTCAAGAGCAAACAACCGACATCATTGATCCATTACTTGAAAACCCTTTTCCACGATTTAAGAATTCCAAATACACCACCTCCTACACCACATCCACAACCACAAATGGCTCTAAGAGACCACAACTGCCCTAACCACAATAATACCTCGACTCCCATCAATTTTGGAACCTTGGCTCCAAATAATTTTGAGATACACCCGGCTCACATGGGGTTGATTGAGAGAGATAGTTTTAGTAGACACCTTGATGAGGATGTTCATGCTCACTTAAGGAAGTTCAAGAGTAAAGTGTCAATGATGAAGCGCAATGGGGTCCCCGAGGAAACCTTAAGATTGATGTTGTTTCTATTTTCTATAAAAGACAAGGCGGACCGTTGGCTAAATGTCCATCCACCAAATACATTCACCACTTGTGACGACTTGGACAAAGCCTTACTTGCCAAGTACTACCCTTCATCCAAAACCGCCATGCTTCGAAGTGAGATTACTTCTTTCCAACAAGAAGATGGTGAGTCTTTGGGAGAGGCGTGGGATAGATTTCAAGACTTGTTAGCTCGGTGCCCGCAACACGGTATCCCGGCGTGGTACATCACCCAAACCTTCTTCCAAACCCTTCTATCACGGACGAAGGATATGGTGAATGCCTCCGCCGGAGGGGGATTTGATCACTTGGGAGATACGGAGGGGTCCGAGCTTATCAAGAAGATGGTTGATTCTGAGTCAAATTATGGTTCAAGGGGCAATATCTTGAGAAGAAATAGTCGTTACCCACAAGAGAACTCCTCTAGTTCTAATACCGAGACTAATGCCAAGATTGACCTTTTGACAAAGAAAATCGAGCAAATGCAAAGAAGACAAGTTCACCAAGCAAGTGCCTCCCATGGTCCTCCCATGTAGGAGGTTTCTAGAGGAGCTTCATGTGACTTGTGTGGAGGGAGTGGTCACACTTTTGATGTTTGTGCCAACAAATCATACAACATGGGTAGTGAAGAGAACATTCAAGATGTGAATGCATTTCAAACCTATAACAACAACAACAACAATGTGAGGCCTCAAAGGGCACCCTTCAACAATGAAAACACCTATAATCCCAACTCCAATTTCTACCATCCGGGCATGAGAAACAACCCTCTTTTGAGTTATAAGAGTACTAATGTTCAAAACCCTCACAAAATTCAACAAAATACCAACCCAACCGGCTTCAATTAACAAAGGGGTAGAGGACCTAACCCAAGAAACAACTTTGGCAACCAAAATCAAAACTTTGGGGACCAAGGTTACCAAGGCTATMAAGACTATGGCGGCAACCAAGGTTTCTATCAAGTGAGCCAAGGGAACCAAGCCAACCAAGGGTTTGACCATGGGTTTGGTCAAGGGTTTCAAGGTCAAGGTTATCAAGACCAAGGGTACGATCAAGGGTATCAAGGACCTAGAGGGAATTACCAAAAGGGCAACAACAACAATCAAGGCCTAAGAAATCGTAATGACTATGGTTTTCCCTTACCCTTAACTAACCAACCTTACCAAGAACAAATCAATGACCCTCAAGTTGGAGAATTGTTGAAAATGGTGAAAAACATGCAAACTACACATACTCAAGAAATGCTCAATTTTAAAAATGCCAATCAATAGGAGATTAGGGAGATGAAGGCTAGAATGACTTCCCAAGCTCTTGCTAACTCTCAAAGGCCTCCGGGTGGCTTTCTTGCCTAAGGCCAAATCTCCAAAGATGCATCCACGAGTCATCAAGCCCATGCGGTGGTACTAAGGAGAGGGGTGGAGCTTGTGAATCCATAAAAAAATCATGAGGTTGAGATAGATCCAAAGAGCAATATAGGAAGCATACATGATGGGAAAGAGAGCCCTCCAATGACACCATCGGCTAGGATGAGTGAGATAAAGAAGGGAAGACATCGGGTGAAGCTTCTTCAAGTGGAGGATCACATGTGGATAAAGATGGAGATGGCTTGGTTGAAGACCTCCCCTATGAGGAGGAGGTGGGTGAAGAGGTAAACGAAGAAGTGCTCTTACAACCTTCCTCCAAGGTAACAGGTGTGCCAACTTCAACCAAGGTATCATCGAATTCTCAACTTGTCAACAATATTCCTTATCCTACTAGAGTTCTAAAGAGTAGAGAAAACTTCAAGTACACAAAATTTTGCAAAATGTTGGAAAAACTTGAAGTAACTCTACCCTCTACGGAGGTAATATTGAACATGCCCACCTACACAAAGTTTCTAAAAGACATCTTAATCAAGAAGAGGTCTTTGGGTGACCAACAAATAATGGCCATGGAGGAATAATGTAGTGATCTACTCCTAAATAAGATGCCACATAAGCTTGGTGACTCGGGGAGCTTCTTCATCCCTTGTGTAGTTGGAGGTGTTCCAATATCTAGAGCTCTATGTGATTTGGGAGCAAGTGTAAGTGTTCTTCTTTTGAAAGTTGCCAAAAGGATCGGTATTTGTGATTTGGTTCTTACTAGCATGACTCTCCAATTGGAAGATAGGTCCGTCAAACGCCCCTTGGGGGTGCTTGAGGATGAACCCATCAAGGTTGGAAAGTATTTGATTCCCGTCGACTTTGTTGTCCTCGATATTCCCGAGGATAGCCATACCCCCATCATCCTTGGTAGGCCCTTCTTGGCTACCGGAGGAGTGTTGATTGATGTAAGAGATGAGAGGCTTACCTTACGAATTGAGGGCGACAAAGTTGAATTTAACCTTCGTCCTAATCTTGTGAAAGGGCTAAAGGTTGACCAAGCATGCACCATGAAATCATTGATGAGGTTGTTGAAGAAGTAGCAAGGGAAAAGAAGAAGAAAGGGCAAGTGTACCAAATATCCATCCATGATGAAGAGATGGATGAGGAGCTTGATTTAGATGAAGAGCTCTTAAATAAAGTGGAGGTATTACTCCCTCCAAAGGTACAACTCAAGCCTTTGCCTCTCTCACTCAAGTATGCCTTTCTTGGTGAGGGGGAGACTTATCTCGTGATAATCAATGCTACACTTAGTGAGGCTAATGAACAAAAGCTTTTAAAAGTCTTGAAAACTTACAATATATCACTAGGCTATATCATTGAGGATATCAAGGGATTGAGTCCTAACTTGTGCATGCATAGGATCAATCTTGAGGAGGGGAGTCAACCCAAAGTGGATGGTTAACGTAGATTAAACCCGAAAATGGCCGAGGTTTGCTTGAAGCGGGGATAATCTACCCAATAACTGATAGTAGGTGGGTGAGTCCCGTCCATGTGGTCCCCAAGAAAGGAGGGGTGATCATGGTAGAGAATGAGGATGGAACTCACGTGCCTACTCGTCCGGTTACGGCGTGGCGGATGTGCATTGATTACCGAAAACTAAATGTCGCCACCCTCAAAGACCACTTCCCCATCCCTTTTATTGATCAAATGTTAGAAAGGCTTGCGGGGCACGCCTATTATTGTTTCCTTGATGGTTATTCCGGGTTCTTTCAAATACCAATCCACCCGGAAGACCAAGAGAAAACAACATTCACGTGCCCCATTGGAGTGTA
>VHZZ01011052.1:38912-55337 GCA_009801015.1 Silene noctiflora | reverse complement strand
GAAAAATAACTGACGTAAATACAAAAGCTTAATTGCGTCGGTTTATTTAAATAACTGACGTATTTGATCAAAAACATCAGTTTATTTAAAAACTGGCGCATTATAAACGTCAGTTCTGTTTAAGAACCGACGCAAAAGGCCTTGTTATATGGCGAAAAAAAAATTTCGCGGAAATAAACTACTTTTTGCGTCGGTTTATTTAGAACTGACGTAACTTGAGGGACGCAATAGGTGTTTAGACTACTAGTGAATTGATTAAAAACAATGAATGTTAATATTTCCTTATTTTGTTGTAGCTTTTATTATTCGCAATGGCAACTTCATCTACTCCATCAACTACTTCACTTGGCAAAGACTCATGGCTAAAGTCCGTAATGGACAAATGCACTTTAAAAGATGATGGTAGCAATTTTATTGGATGGGAATCTATAATCAAAAGCGCCGTGTTATCCGATAACGTGCTCGCTTACTTGACAGAACCTCCTCCCTCCGAGCCCGGTCCAAGGGCTACTTCGCCGGTACGGACCGCCTATGATGACCATGTTAGGATGTCCAATAATATCAAAAACGTTTTGATATGGTCAATATCATCTAGTCTCAAGCTTCGGTGCATTTCCTTGAATGCATACGAGATATTTACTCGTATGACTACAATGTTTTCACAAACACCCAAAATCCGCCAATACGAAGCGGCGGTTCGCTTTTTCGAGGCTAAGCTTGAGAGGGGCCAAAAGGTTGGTCCTCATGTGCTAAAAATGGTCGAACATGTTGACAMMCTAGAGCGTCTAGGGTGTACTATTTCAAAAACTCTAGTGGTGGATCGCATCCTCCACTCACTTCCCAACAAGTTCGCCCACTTTAGGGTAAACTATAACATGAACAACATGGATAAAACTTATCACGAGCTTCATGCATTCCTCACCCAAAAGGAGAGGGACATGGAAGCTAGTGGGAGTGATAAGGGAGATGTTCTAGCAATAATATTGAAGAACATTTCTCTTAATTTCCTTAAGATTCCCGACTATCACGTCATCACTCATATTCCTTGTAACCTTCAACTCACATCCTGATACTTGATTCTTCACATGTCTCATTACTCCTGTGAACAGCCACTCACTCACCTCACCTTTTTCGTTCCATTATACTTACCTACACAACATAACAACCCAAGTCAGTTGCATTTCACATTCTCTAATTCATGTAATTACCATCAACAGAAAGATGTGAACACATAACCTAATGCTCAACAAACGTGCTTCCATGTATACTATGTCGTCTTTTGATAAACAACCTCTTTTACCCTTAGACCATCCCCGATCAACAACTCCGGTAGACAACCCAACAAAATATTTCCTCAATATCGATTCCAGTACTGCCTTTGATTAATAAGTCACCTAAGTTGTGCTAGTAATAATAACAAGTTGTCAAACCCTCATTACGGTATCTCATGTCGCTAACAAACACCACTGAAAATCATTAATTAACTCTCTTAATTCTCCGGCCAACTTCCACCGAAGTCTTATACCATGTATTCATTCTACCAAAGTCCTACTCCCTTAATTTACTCAAGATTCCCGACTATCACTCCATCTCTCATATCCCCCGTAACCTTCAACTCACATCCTGATACTTGATTCTTCACATGTCCCATTACTCCTGTGAACCGCCACTCACTCACCTCACCTTTTTTGTTCCATTATACTTACCAACACCACATAACAATCCAAATCATTAGCCCCACTACTTAGTCCACTATTAATCCACTTATCTCCTCATTACTCCCAAAATTCAAATCTCACTAACTCGTATCAACGCGTCCCATTCGTTCTTATCGATCATCTCTCTCATCATGCTACTCATTCTCACTCACTATCAACAAGTCCTACAATCAATGATTAATTTCCAATTAACTATATTCCCTTTTAAGCATAACATCACTTTTAATTAATATCCACTCTCGAATCATCCAAATCTCCGGACATARCAAACCTACAAATCCATATTCCACTACTAATCAACCTAAACTCTCCATGTACTATCCCCTTATATCCTTCTACAATTGTATCTTTCCGCGTATATCTCTAACGAATGTAAATACACCAATAAACTTCCATTATTTCTTACCGATTCCAAATTGCACTCATTCATATATCTCGTTTCAATCTTTCATTCTCACATCCCGCAACTCAAAGTTTTCTTTCTCACATTCCCCAGGCTTATATTACCACTCACGTCACCACTCGACCATAAACGCGTATCACAACTTTACTCAAGCCAACGACTCTATATCACTCACCATAGCTCACAAAATGTGCTCCTTTCCTCAATAACCCCATTACTTCACTTCCACTTTCAACTATCCATCACATCCATGTATAACCATATGTCCTCCCCACCAAACTCATACCCAAGAAAAGGCGGTACCCTCCACGTCATCGGATCCGGTAACTTATGCATCAGAACGAACACATATGTAAAGTAATGCTTTAAGACTCAAGACAAACGTATGCACATAACCTATGACTCAAAACAAGACATCAACCGCCCAAAAGAGATACTCAGTCGAGTCCCCTACTTACTCGATCGAGTGCTACCACTCCAGAAGCTAATCCAGAAACCACAAAAGATGTACTCGGTCTAGTACCTGAAGTACTCGGTCGAGTATGCGTACTTGGTCGAGTGGCCACATTCCAGAACCTAAGCCACTGCAATATCACAAAAATCCGCACTCGGTTGAGTGCCAGAGGTACTTAGTCGAGTACCGTGTACTCGGTCGAGTACCCATACTAGGTTGAGTACCGGGCGAATTCTCAGCAATGTCCAATTTTCGTTAAACGATCATATCTCCCTCATTTCTTAGTCATACTGGACGAGTGACCTATCGTTAGAATCGTAATAGAACAAGTTATCACCTCCAATATGAAATACATCAATATCATTCCTAAAGCTCGAACTATGACCATTTAGAGATAGCCATTCCATAATCGGACTTTTCAAACAAATCAAATTTTGTAAACAAAACAACTTAAACATTACCAATGCAAACAATAGCAACTCAAGACTAATGAAACCAATATAATAAGTGAGATTTTATCACACTAATATGTAAATTAAACACAACATTCAATATGCATAACAAAAGACATCTTTCTTCACATATTCCCTTATTTCACATCATGATACTTCACCTTCTATAAGCATACATATATCCACTCTATACACACATACAAACACAAATATACACAACAATCCCTTCGACACACCTCGTAGTGACCGGCTCGAAGTTTTAAGGGCAATATTGCGGTTTCGAGATGTCATCAAACCTTTGTGGTAGCTCCAAACAACTCCTACCTGGGTTCATTTTATTTACACACCCTATGTTCATTTTGTTCATTTGTTTTAGGTTCCAAAATCGTCACTCTGATACCACTTTGTAATACCCCATACCCCAAGGCACCTTACCAAGGACTACCTCAGGACATGGAAGTGCTACCATCTCGGTTACCTGAGTTAGTGTACATCAAAGAAACCATAATGAAACAAATACTTAATAACTAACTTTATTTAAAGGGTTCCAACTCCCAAAAATACATATACAAACCAAATCCCGAAACTGTGATAAATTTACTAAATAACTGGTGATGACTCCGCCCTGCCAATCCCCGCAGCAACATCAACAATGATAACCATCATCACCTGTTAAGCCAATTGCTCACCATCCCCGAATGGATCACCATAGTTTTGAAAACAGAAACGGGGAACTATACAATAATATACATAGCATCACTTATAAATGAACATCCAATGTAACCAGAACCACCACCACCAAACTCCATAGTAACGAGTAATTGACTACACACCGAGTTATGTAGCCCTGCCAGATTACCCATCGCAACAGGTAATTCACACCGCTAGTGGGGACTGCAGCCTTACCACCAAAATCCCCGCTCACACATGAGTGAACCCAATCCATTAATGTGCACATCCCCCTTGCGCTGAGAGAACGCAAGAGGCGAACAATGGGGGTGAGACCACCTCTCGCAATGGCTCACAATATCCTCTCCAAACTCCAACAATCACATCCATATAACAATCATATCATGAATATTAGAAAACAGTAACAAAGATCGTCACATTGATACATATACCATTCTACAGCCAACTAAGAAGGGAAATCCTACCTGAATAATAATCCACGCGATACAACAAAAGTGTCTAGAAGGGTCACTCTATAAAATCTCCTCCTAGAATTATATCAATCATTCAAAACCATGGAATATACAAGATTATCCCCAAAACCCCCAAAATACCCAAATTAGGGTTTCACCAATCTAAAAAAATTAACAAAGACTAAGCCAATAAACTTACCCCGATGATTATGAACGCAACGATGTCAAAATCCCTAAAAGTGACAAACTCATGCTTTGGATCGATAGGAATAGAAGTGAAGCAGTAACATTATTTGTCTTTTGTGAAAAAGTGATTAAAACTTCTTAGTGAAATGTTTTAAGTTAAAACACGATTATCACATGCTTCCCGTTTTATTTATCTCAAACCGCGGAAAAACCCGTAATGAATCGGACACTCGGTCGAGTACAAGACATTCGACCGAGTAAGAATCACTCGACCGAGTGCAAGACACTCGATCGATTAAGCCACACTCGACCGAGTGCTAACTCACTCGCCCGAGTTCGCAACAAACAGAACTCTGACAGAATACTCATGACAACTACTCGGTCGAGTACCCCATACTAAGCCGAGTAGCCTAATACCATAAATCTGGTGTATTACAGATGAGTTCATATGAATGATTGTTTGTTATGTTCTTTAACTTATGCACATGTTATGTTTAATGAAATGTTTGATTGACAACCTAGCATGATTCTCTATCTCCTTAACAAAACTTGTAAGATATAAACCAACTCGAGTATTGTTAGACCATGTATTTGTTGAATAGGTAGAATGAAGTCGTTTTAGGGGCGAGATTTTCGCTCCATATTTTCCATGATCTAGTGATCTGGTTGATAATTAGGAATGAGTCTCCATGGACTTGAAGCCTTTTGATGCCAACACTGGCTGCTGCTTGTAAGCCTATGAGGTAGGCCTTATATTCTGTCGCAATATTAGTCACCTCGAAGTCGAGTTTGACTAAAATTGGTGTATGCTCGCCTTCGGGATAAATGAGTAACACACCGGTCCCATATCCTCTTAGATTAGAAGCCCCGTCGAAGTAGAGAACCCATGATTCTGTATTAGTATGAAGGATATTTTCGTTCGGAAATGACCATGTGTCTATCATTTGGGTATCATGTATGGGATTGCCTGCAACGAATTCAGCCACTGCCCGTCCTTTAATTACCATGAGAGGCACGTATTTAAGGTCAAACTTAGAAACCATTAGAGTCTATCTTGCTAGTCGACCATTAAGAACTGGCTTTTCGAAAATGTACTTTATGGGATCCATTTTTTAGTAGACTTTGACCGAATAGCTGAGCATGTAATGTCGCAGCTTCTTTGTTGTCCACACAAGAGCGAGGCAAGTCTTTTCAAGAGGTGTGCACTTTATCTCGTATGCCAAGAATTTCTTGCTGAGGTAGTAGATGACTCGTTCCTCTTTCCCTACCGTTTGAGCGAGCATGACTCCCATGGTTGTTTCTGTGACTGTAATGTATAGGGATAAAGATTGACCTTTCTGCGGTGGCATGAGCACAGATGGTTTGGCCAAAATCTCCTTGATTCTTTCAAACGCCTTCTGAAAATTATCTTCCCATATGGTATGGTCTGTCTTTTTGAGATTTTTGAATATTGGCTCGCAAATCATGGTAAGCTTGGAGATAAAATGGCTTATATATTGTACCTTGCCTAGAAAACCTCAAACTTCTTTCTTTGTCTGCGGTTGCGGCATTTCGATTATAGCCTTGATCTTGGATGCATCAATCTCTATTTCTCGTTGACTTACGACGTAACCTAGCAACTTCCCAGATGTTACTCCAAATGCAAACTTCTTAGGATTGAGTCTCATATTGTACTTGTGAAGCCTAAGGAATAACAAGCGAAGATTGGCGATGTGACCCTGTCTATCTTTGGATTTAATGATCATGTCATCAACATACACCTCTACGTCTTTGCGCATCATGTCGTGTAGTAAGGTAGTGGCATTGTGTTGATATGTTGCACCAGCATTGATTAACTCGAAAGGCATGACTGTGTAATAATAGGTTCCCCATTGAGTGACAAATACGGTTTTATGGATGTCCTCTGCAACCATTTTGATCTGATTTTAGCCTGCGTATCCATCCATGAAGGACAGAAGTGCGTGGTCTGCTGTCTTGTCTACCAATATGTCGATATGTGGTAATGGAAAGTCCTCTTTTGGACTAGCCTTGTTTAGATCTCTAAAATCAACACAAACCCGGATTTACCCATCCTTTTTGGGTACATGGACCATGTTGGCCACCCAATCAGAATACTCGGAAACTTTGATGAACCCGGCTTTGAATTGTTTGACTACCTACCTCTTCTTTGATCTTAAGAACCCATTATATCCTCATTCGGCGAAGTTTTTTTTTAACTGGTTTGATTGGGATACGGTGTTCTGCAATGTCCCTGTCTATTCCAGGCATGTTTGTGTAGGACCAAGGGAAAACATCTTTGAACTCGTGTAGAAGGTCAACGAAGACAACCCTTTCGGCTGGGTCTAGGGTGGTCCCTATCCTAAGTTCTTTATGTTCAAGGTCTATTCTCATGTCAGTTGGTTCAGTGTTTTCTATATGTGGTGCCCCCTGCCCCTCTTCTAAAATTTCTTTTATCATATAGGGTGGCAGGTCGAGTCTGGGTCAGGATCATCCTCAGTATCGTCACAAATAGAATTTCAATCATAATAACACAAGGAGTAAGCAGAATATTATTCATATTAAAATTTGAAAATAACAGAAACAAAGAAGCTATCTAATCATTGGCCTGTGGGAAAGGAGGGACAGTTTCTAGGATAAGCCCAAGGCTACTGCTACTCGATGCTAAACTATGAGAAATAAAGGGAGTGGGGTTGATAACAGGAGGAGACTCTTTGACAACTTCTATAGACTTGGACTCATACTCTAGTTTCAACACTGACTAAGACTCAGACTCGAACTCATCGTCTTCTGGTTCCTCTTTAAACATCTCTACTTCGCCGTTGGTGAGCTTGAAGAGTCTTCCTTGATTATTTGTCCATTTGATCGACTTTCTCCATCCTGTTTGCCTTTTTGCTGGATCTGCATCTGTGATTAGAGTTGTAGTGTCAAAAATGGTCATCCCCTAGTATCATGGTAATAATCTCGTCATGGGCAGCCCTTAAAAATCGGTCTTCCTCAAATAGAAGGCTAACAACTTGACTGTCGAGGCAAGGTTTTAAAGGAGTTTTAACGGTAGGAACCGTTTCTTGGGGAATAAAGTAATAGTAGTGGAAAAATTCTATTCCAGCTATCTTGTTTCCTTCATGTATCCATGTTTAGGGAAAATTATGAAAAGATTCATATTCTCCCTCTCTGACGAAGTACCCATTCAGTGTAAGGTGATAGGGTGGCAACTGGACACCTTTATACTTTCGAGCACTAAGCTGAGCGAGCATTTCAAAAGCTTCTTCCACAGCTGGTTTGTACCCTAGCCCACCTTCCTTATAAGGTGTAAAGGTATTCTTTCTGATGAGGTTTAGAGGCATCCCTGGGAAGTATCCCTGAGATTTAAGTATGTGGTTGACCACCATATTAGAGTGAGGATTGAAGTATAGTGGAGCGAGTTCGGTCTCTATGAGGTTGGCGACTTTAAAACTTCCTAACTCGTGTATTGGGTTAGAGATTACTTGCTTATTGGATACCTTCTCGATGATTGCTTTGATTGGAGTTGAAGCGATTGTCACCACTTGACCATCCAAAGGGATCTTGATTTTCTGGTGAAAGGTGGATTTCACAGCTTTGCAATCATGGATCCAAGGCCTTCCCTATAGTATGTTTAATGATGCCTCGATGTCTACTATTTGGAATTGACCTTTCTTTCAACTGGCCCAGTGGTTACAGTAAGATCAATGAGACCCACTACTTTACGACGTGTCCTGTCATATGCATGAACACCCTGATTAGTTAGAGTCTAATCTGATTCTTTCATGCCCATTTTGTGTGCAGTTTTAAGTGGTATGACATTAACTGCAAAACCGTCATCTACGAATGTCATAGGTACGTTTTTTTAGGCACGTGATGTTGATATATAGGGCTAGATTGTGTTTACACCAATTGGAGGTAGGTCTTCATCTGAGAAAGTAACTGGATTACTTAGCTTGACTGAGTCCTGGAGGACTAGGTTGACCACGTCATTTATGATAAAATCAGATGGTATATTTAGTTTAGCCAAAGCTTGTAGTTACCAGACTGAAAAATCAGTCTTGGTTCTTTGCTACTTCTTCATTATTAAATCGGTAGCCAATGTCTCATTCGTATCAACTTGAGTAGGAATCCCTATAGCAACAGTGGTACTTTTTTGCCCTGAAGCGACGTTTTGATATGGGTGACCTGATCGAGTGAGGTGATCGACGTCAAGGTCCATGGTTTTGACCAGAGGATGTTTTGCGAGGTAGACATCTTCATCATCATCTGCCCATACACCATTAATGGTGTTGAGCTCTCTTAGTCACATAATTTCATCTTCTAATTCAGTGATTTGCTAAACTAGCCCGTCGACTACCATAATAACCTCTTGCATTGTGGATACCTTAGAGAGGGTGGTAACCATTTGCGTGGTCTTTTCCCTGCGAGATGTGATATGGGATCCTTTAAGTTGGGAGACTATGTGTTCTAAGTCGATGACTTGCCTACTCACACTTCTTACCCTTGCTATAAAGTCGGAAATGGTAGGTGCAATGATAGAATATAGCTCTTCATCTATTGCAGTGATTTCATCTTCGACTGGGGAGATGAGATGTGAGCAACCCAAGGTGGATTCCTCATCCGAGATTACTAAAATGCCAAGAGTATTTTGAGTATTATTGGGCTTGTTTGCATGGGGGATGGGTAATCGACCATCTTCAATCGTGTCTTGGATAACATGCTTTAGCTTACAACAACTTTCTGTATCATGTCCCTTACCCCTGTGGTACTCAAAATAGGCAATGCCATCCCAGAATTTAGTCTTCTTTTCTGGGTCAAGTGTAGGTCCAATGGGTTGTAACCTACCTTGCTTGATTAGCCTTTTGAGTGCATTAGAGTAAGTATCTCCAATGTCAGTGAATATTCTGGGTGGGTTTGTCCTCTTGGAAGGTTCCACGAGGTTTACTTCATCACTTTTACTGTTGGAGCCGTAAGAACGATTGCCAGTCGATGTTGAGCCTTGATATTCGCGTCCCATAGTTTTGGACAAGAGTCCTTTGCGAATATCTTCTTCGATTCTCATACCTAAAATAGTTAACTCCTTGAATGATTTGATGTTTTGGTAACTTAGGCGGTTTTCATAGATGGGCTTCAGATTGTCCACGAACCTTTTCACAAGAGTGGTTTCATCTAGGCGCTCGACAAGCTGTGTGCTAGTCTTTCTCCACCTACTTAGGAAGTCGATGAAACCTTTCTTTTCATTTTGGGTTAATACTTCTAGAGTGCGAATATTAACTTGAATCTCAGCATTTTCCGTGTATTGCTTGGTGAACTCAATTACAGCTATCCCAAGTTGCGATGTTCTTAGGATCTAAATAATAGAACCATTGCTTAGGGATCGTGTCGCGAGATGGAGGAAAGATCCTTAAAAACATCTCAGGCATGATGCCCTTGATGGACACATAGTCTTTGATAGCTCGAATGTGATTTAGAGGATTTTCATGTCCTTTGAAACCTTGGAATGACAGTCATGTTGAAGTTAGTAGGCATTTGGGTATTCACTACCTCATATGTTCGACTGTTTTCTCTATAGATGTCATCCCCCTTGAGGTACATGAGTTGTTCTTCCAGATAGAGAAAACGCTTTTCTGCTTCAGTAGATACAGGAGTATTATTTTTAGGAGTATCCTTTGGCTCATGCATTTCCAGAGGTATTTCTAGGGGTACAAGTTCTTCTGAAAGAAGAAGTCGGGTTTCTACTGCGACAATACGGCTTTCGATGGTTTCTAAGCGAGCATAAGCAACATCTTGACTAGCTTTGAGACGAAGAAGGGCAGTCAAGATTTCATTCATACCATGATTAGGATTATGTTGACCACTGATACTTACACGACTTTCACCGACTCTAGACATCTTGAACAGAGATAGAAATCGATAACGAATCAAACTCTGACCGAAACATACTTACCCAAGACTCAAAACAAAAGACGCCTCAAAAGAAGTCTGACTTGTGTCGTGTAAGTGATGATTTTTAAAGAGGAATTTGAAAGGCGATGCCTATAGATAATTGTGTGTGATCATTGGTGTGCTGACTCGATTTATACTTGGAGACTCAAAAGGAAAAGACTCGACTTGACTTAGTTTAGTATTTAAGCGATTCAAAAGATAATTTTTTTTTTTGAAAATGGTTTTGTTTATAAAAACGGTGATAACATACAAGTCATAAGCATATATACATGAATTATAACGGCATGCTGAGTGCTTTTAAGATGGTTTTTGTTTAGAATGGTGGGTTGCCACACCAAGTTATCAAACCCTGGTCTGTGGAGAGGTCTGCGCCAAACATGAGTAAGGCCGGTTCCTAGTTTCAAATCCTCAAGTAGTGAAAGCTCTTGATACAAACATGAGTAAGCATCGTGGTGTGGTTGACTTCAGTTGCTATCCATCTACTAGGGGCAAATAAGAATTTGCACCATCGAGATGGGACAATTGGTCAAACTGATTTGATTAAGAACCTAGGAAGGCTAGCTAAAATGACCTAAGAAGGTCGAGTAATGAAAATTAATAACTGTCTCATATAAACTATCCCTAACCTTATTCAAGTTTCACCCTGAGTAACATTAGAATTAGTATAAGTGTATTATCCCCAGCGGAGTCGCCAAACAGTGGACATCGGACACCCGCACGCGTGCATCCGCGCATGTTTGGGAAGTTTGAGGCGGCGTTACTTCTCCCACGGAATTTTGTGTTGACAAAGCACGTCATGGGCCGTTACCGATTTAAAAGGCATTGAAACCAGTGAATGGTTTGAACAAGCCTGCATTTGTGGAGTCGCACCATTTTTTGTGGATAATTGGATCCGTTCGAATTCTTCGTGTCATGTCAAGGCACAAAGTGACATGAACACAAAGAAATTTGTTGCCCTTAGCATTCCATGTCTAGAATGACTCTCACGATGTCAATGAATACTGATGTTCACAGATATCTGAGTAAGGAGTCAGGGTACGTACTAGGAAGCTCTTATAAGAACACCTAATCCCGCCCGCCTCGATAGCGGCCTCTACTATTAATCAGGGAATGTCATTTATACTCGATATGTTATTAATTTATGCAGCAAAAAATGTTTTAATCCTAACATGTGAATTAGACTAGGTCGGCCAACACATAATTTAGCATCCTATTGGGTCAAAGTGGAGCTTTATATTTATTTGCATGTAAAAAAGGATAAACAAATTAAAGAAAATAAATTACAACAGATGAACAATGAATCTACGTCACAAACATATTCGAAAGAGTTTAGAAATTAAAAGAAGGAAAACGCAGCAATGTTACTAAAAACAGTCAATCATAAACTAATTAGAAAGGCTACGTCAAAACGAGACGAGATCAGAGACACCAACCCAAAATAGGCGCAACAACAATTGTGTCCTCTAGAAGAGGCGCATCAGCTATTGCGCTTGTTCTTGAGTTGGTTTTTGACTATGAAAGTCAAACTCGTAGGTTGTTAACATTTATTGGTTAATTTAGACAGATTAGTAGTATATGACTAAAAGGAAGTGGTTTAGTCAGATTGTACATGCTAAAGAATGTCATAAAAGAAAATAAAAGAAAAACGAAGGAGTGGATAGTCGACGAAGAAGAAGAAAAGCAAGAATAGACAAGGAGCCTCTGGAATAGGTGCATCAGGTGCTGCGACTGTTCCAGAAAGCGCTTCTGTCGGTGCCTTTCTTCTCGACTGTCTTTCTCTACTGACTCGCTAAAAAGGTTTAAAAACTAAGAATTTAAAAGATGATTTGGACGTATATGTGACATACTCTTACATTAAATAAAAATACAAAAAATAAAGTATAAAGTGGGAATACACCCTCAGACTTACATGTTTACGAAACGAGATTGACTAATTCGACTTTAGTGATTGCTCAACTCGATGTAAATGAAGATGCCCTTGAAATAGGATTGAATAACAAGTTTGATTTAAAATTGATTAGGTGTAGTGGTCAAGTTGGTCGGTCTATGCAAACGAGACTGGTACCCAGAAAGATCTGGGCTTACGTGGTCGAGTAGATCAAGCACGTAGGCGTCAATAACAAAAGCTCGTGGTCTTAGAATGAAAAGGGAGAAGAGAAGGGCGGACACTAAAATATGCGAGGCGAAGGCCTGTATTTATACTAGTCACGAGGTGGGAGTTCCTAAAGGATTAAAACACGGAACGAAACCAGAAAGATCTGGACACTTATGGAAATAGGCCCAGGAAGAGGCGCATCAAGCTGTGCATCCTCTCCTGGAGCAGTTTTTCCTCGGCAGCGAAGTTTTACGCATTTGTAGTGTTTGGGAAGGATTTGATTTCCTTATTCCGTCAAAATAAGATATTTTCCGAGATGTTAAAAATATTTAGATATTATTTAGGATTCCTAGAAATATCCCGACTCAGATTTGAGACGGGTTTTAGAAAATGAAGACGGTTTCTGAAAATGATGACGGTTTTTTACCCGGACTCCAAATGCACTTTACCTACCGTCAAAGCGGCCGTATCGGCACGTAGATGACAACAGAGGGGTTGACACGACAGTTTGAGCAATCATTTGTCGACGAACTAATGAAATGTCATATTATCGCTTCGATAAACATGCAGCCCAATCATCACTGGGTGGTTGGCGAAGGGTGCAGAAACGAGGTATCTACAGAAATATAATGTCATCATTTGATCAATAAAATTTAGTAACATTCATACACATAAGTAAGCAATTTACAAGGGAAAACAAACTTTGAAAGCTTAGAAAACATTTTGTATCTTTGAAAAATCACAAATAAATAACCGTTTCACCATTCCTGGAGTTTTTTCCCTTTTCAGAAAATATAGAAAGTTAACAAGGCATGTAAATAAGAATCAAACTCATAACTCAAACAACCAATTTATGATGATTTTTCTAACTCAATCGGTACAAACAAGATTCTGCCAGCATACTTCCATAAAATTAGGTCATGTTACAAAAATCACTAATAAATATCAAGACAACAAGTTTTAACATGGCTTGTCATTTTCGAAACATCTTTCAACCTTCTAAACAATGGAGTTAGAAATAGCCATAGATCACAAATACAAATTAAATGGAAAATTTTACAATACCATTGGTCGAAGATAAAACTATGCAGTAACACTTTTACCATTGTCCACTAAAACATTTATTTCTCCCAACCCATAAACCAAACAAACATGAAAATAGTGGCATTGGAAAACTAACTCATAAGCCTACCACACATAAAAATTTCGTATTCAAATATGAAGTAGATTTAAAAAAACAGCTAAAACAATTTATAGGTAATATTCTGGAAATTGAGCATAGACTTTACTTTTAACAATTTTCTACATCTTTTCACATCATTGTATTATAACATATTAACCCATTTCTGAGAGCATGTAATTCACATTGCACTTAAAGAACAAACATTTATTACATTTAGCAATAATTATCATCATAGGAAAACTATAAAGATTACGAAAAACTGAGAGATGGAGTTGAAGGAACAATTAAATAATTGAATATATATAAATAAATGAATGTATTAATTAATATTAGTAGTAACAAATCACAACAACTAGAGTACGGAGACATAAAACATAAAACAACTAAAGTACTATTTATTGAATATTGGCGTATACATTGCAAGGAATTAAATAACGAATTATAACTGAACTTTACTATATAGAGAGAGAGGGCTATTTTTTCTTTATGTAACTCTTTTAAGTCTGCCCCCCAACGGTGCCCAACTGTTCTTCCTGGGTTCAGAGTTTGGTTCTTTCTCTTCCCTTACAAATATTACATCATCATTTGAGTCCTCCTCTAGGCGTACCTGACGACGAGGTCGGAAGCGGTCTGAATCATTATCTAGGGTTCCATTCCACATCCCTGCGACTTCTTCCTCATCATCGCTACTAGTCTCGATCACCTTACGTGTCACACTCTCCTCTTCCCATGCTAACACGTCGGAGTCAGTCCTTTCACTATCACTCTCTGCTGGGTGGAGGAACTTTTCTGGCTTTTTAGTGGAACACCCCCATTTATCTAAAAGCCTTAACTAGACATTCTCAAATAAATACGATTTTCACCATCTCGGTTTCTCGAGGTAGTGAAAACAAGATAAAACAGAATCCGAACTACTTTAAATAAAATCACCAATAAAGGTCTTATTATAAAGCAATAAAATTAAAACATTATAAAACTAATACAGAAAGTGAACAAGCTAAGTCATCTAGATCTCTATGGTCAACTCTTCTTGTCTTGCACACCTCCCAAGCTCCAAACTCTAACTCATAACCTGTTCTTTATAACTGCTCACCAATTAACCGGAAATATCAATTGGTTCACCACAGGACGCCATCAATTAAAACATGCATCTATTTTATTTTGACATAGACAAGAAAGTACACAAGTCAACCAAAAGGTTGAGTAGGATAAATAAACAACAATAAATATGATGCAGTATGATATGCAAATACATGTGCGTAATCCTCATAAACACCCTTTCGTCCTACCAATCGCTGGCCCGAGGAGAACCTCCCAATCGAAGTTGAGGAAAACCTCCCAGAAAAGGTCCTGCAAATCCAGTCCTGAGGAAAACTCATAATATAGTAACCAATGCAGTATGCCATGAATGCAAAGAAAATAATACAAACAATAATATAATACAATAATCATCCATGATATAAATCATTCATAACCATCCATTCACATAAATAGAGATACCAATAGTTGAGTAGTTATCCTACCTCACAGCAATCCAATAAGCAAGAATTCCAATTAGTTAACAATAAAGCATTGTCACAAATTACGCTACCTAAACAATTAATAAATTACGATTACTAATATTCCATCTATAACTATTAAATAATTATAAATTACATACTTTAAATAACAACATAAATTACAAATTATTAAATTTACTTTATTAATTAATTACATAAAAAAATTACGAAAGTTACGCAAACTATTACGATTAAATCTCGACTCAAAATAATAAACACACAAACAATCACACACGGTTTCACCGTGGGCAACCTCTCCCAAAACCACCACCTACTCCGCCGTAACGCCACCCAAGCAGCCCACCAAGACCACCACCTTAACCACCTAACTCCTGCCATTCCTCTCCACTACAACCACCACCACACAAACCACCAACACCACCTCACACTCACGCCCTAATCACCCTCACAATCCGCACAACCCGACACAAACCCCAACCAACACCAACAACCACCACATTCTTCTGCCACCACGACTCACCCAAACCACCTCCGTCGTCCACCTAGCCACCACCAGCACAACCGTCTAGACACGGTGAACTTAACCTACCTAACACACTACCCACACCTTACTCCACACAACACCACCTAACCCGACACCACACACTACCAATGGCCACCACCGTGTTCTCCTCTGACCCACAGTAATTCCACCTGCAGCGATGACTCACCAAGGTGACTTCAACCCACCAAGCTGCGACTCCTACCTATGAGGACGCAAGCTCAAACAAGGTCCTCTATTTTTCGCACAACTCCGGCAACCACCGCAAGAAACACCACTTAGAACCACCCCAACCATCCACCTAGGGTCGACTAACCACTAGGAACACCACCCACCAAACCCTAGGTGAAGACGAGTCTTACGCTAGCTAAACAAGCTCGGTCCAACATGATTTTTGTTCCCCTTTCATCGGTTAAACCCTAACCACCTAAGGTCAAACCACCAGCCCACGGCTAAGGTCAAGGTGCTACTTAAAGTCATGGCCAAGTGTAGGGTCAAGTCACGGTCATACAAAGTCGATGCAAGCAAAACGAAAACGATTAAATAACGATATAAAACGATGTAATTAAGATGGTTTATAAAACTTACTTTTTAAGGCAGATAAGGAACTCGTAAGAAATCTAAAATCTCCTTTAAAATTCTCGTCTTGAATTGTAAATAATAAAGGCATAAGATGTTGTTTATATAATAGTCTTAATAGAGCAACTTGGAAAGAAATAGGAGACTTAAACAATTAGGAAAGAAACAGGATTACCAAAATAGATTATTATTATTATTATTAT
>VHZZ01011051.1:12081-24073 GCA_009801015.1 Silene noctiflora | reverse complement strand
ATACTTTGTATTTTGTTATGCATGCATAAGATCCATTTAGTTTATGACTAAACTGAATTTATTAAGTTATTAGATATGTCTAATAAGAGGTATATAAACCCTTCAACGTAAACAACCCAAAACCCGTGTCATTTATAAGCATAAATCATGGTACTAGGATCATAAAAGGTCCATAATATAAGTCTATTGAGTGCTTACAAAAAGAAGGAATAAAGGTACGAAAAGCGTGGCACGAACCACGCCGTACTCTTGTAAGGACCAAGGCACCGCGCCCAAGTGGCCATGTCGTGCTCAACTTTGCCGGCGTGCCCAGCTCAAATGAGCCACAACTTCCCAAATTTCGTCTGAAATGCAAACAATCCACTATGAACATGTAATCAACACATAATTCCACATGTATACTCGGGATGGTACTCAGGATGGGACATGTGTTTGAAACGGAAATCAATAGTTTATATATTACCATAACCAATCTTTACCCAATTGTTCAAACCAATTATTTACATATCCAAATTTCTAGCTTTTCTCAATTGTTCTCAAACAAACACTTTCCTTAAACCAATTCATGACATATGAGACTACATTAACATGAAACAAACCACAATTCATCCTTAACATCCACATATAAGACTAAATCATACCATTCATTGAACATGACATGAGGTTTCATACTAGAAATTGTTCAACAAACACAAATAGAGTCATTCATTAAACAAACAACTAAGAAACCTAACACCATGTAAAGTTATCATCTTTAATCACATAAAAACCAAATCTTTCACATTAAAAACATATAATTTGACATAAATGTCGAGTAACCTATCACCGTTACCTTCTTAGCTCTTCAATCTTCAATGGAATCGTCCACAACAAAGTTATCCTCTTCCGGGTCATCCAAACTTGCACCTAAACATAAAAATGGAGGAATTTAGCAAGAATTATAATCCTAGAATAAGATGAATGGCACTAAATGAAGGGAAGTCAGGTCATTTCTTAATTAGGAAGTTGGGGAACGAGAAAAGGAAGAATTTGGCACAAAAAT
Organism: Silene noctiflora; assembly: GCA_009801015.1. Classification (NCBI taxonomy): domain Eukaryota; kingdom Viridiplantae; phylum Streptophyta; class Magnoliopsida; order Caryophyllales; family Caryophyllaceae; genus Silene; species Silene noctiflora. Next base: position 23,031 of record VHZZ01011051.1, on the reverse strand, counting down.
GATTTGATTCGGTTGAGAAACGAGTAAGTTATGAAGATTTGAAGTTTGAGAGAAAAAATGGTGTTTTAATAGAGATGGAGGGAGAGTAATTTCAAAATTTGTGAATGGGGAAGATGAAGTGGAAGGGTTTTCCATCTACAAAGACACTAGAATGGGCCCAAAATGACAATACTTGGCCCAACTATCAAAGTAACTCGGTTTCCACTCAAATTCGATGTAGAATCTGTTTGTACGACCCATTTGGGCTAAACGATTCCAAATCTTACCTATTTTTATAAAAATAAGGTGTTTTGGCAAAAATGAAAAAATAAAATAGTTAATTAAATATAAATTCCAAAGCCGGAATTTCGCGGGTGTTACAACTATTCATATTGAGTTTAGTAAATATGATAGTGTAACTTAACGAATATGTGTTATATAGTGTGAGATTCACCATATAACACTATTATGTTTACTTTTAATTTAATGGATATGGTAGTTTAATTTGATAATTATACACTATAAAATTAATAAATTTGACTACATATATATGAAAATATGAATTTGATAGGGTTTTAATTTAATTTGATAAAGTAAGTACTTTGATAAATAAAAATAAATGTAATGTAAAAGATGTAGTGCCTAGTGGGTAGTTTTTTTTTTTTCATTTATATTTTTTATTATTTTCCTTTTAACTACCATGGGAGTATCCTGCTCCCTACTCCTAGGAGCAGGATGTAGTTCCGTATATGACTTATTAGTAAACCATTAAATCCCAATTCTCATTGTTCTCATGAACGGTTGTTACTAATGTTGGAGTAGGTGTCCTCCACAATAGTGCGTCTACTTAATGAATCTCATAAAAGGAATATATTCGAGATATATTTATTTTATATACTAGTCAGTTGATCAACGTATATCGGTAACGGTCAGCCGACTAGGGTTAGACGTTATTGTCGTGTGACAGCGGTGTTCAACTGATCCCTTTCAATCACACCTATAGGATGATGCCCAAATGGAAAAAGTAATTATTTGTATAGGATACGATATATAATTAGTATCTTGTATAAATTGACTTTTTTTATTAAGTCAAGTTAATTTATTTGTAGATGACGAGTTATGAACTCGGGCCAAGGGAATTTATTATTCAACTATATGATAATTGATTAATAAATAGACGGAATTTAGTAATTAATAGTTAATTAACTAAATTATTACGATATGTATATATATTTTGAGGCGGAGGTAATTAGTTAATAATATTTACAAGAGGTTGTCAAATTAGCTAATTAATTATTATAAGACACATTTTATATTGATAAAATGGTAAAATGTCACTTAAAAGTTAAGTGTACATTAATATTTAATTAGTATTATTTAAGTGTTAAATAATTGAATTAAATTAAATTAATATTTAATTATATATTTTTTAATTAAATATAAGTCTTGTAAGCATTTGTGGGACAAATGGCGGAAATCAAAATGGACCTAAATGGTCCACTTGTGCCAACTATATGAGTAAATTGTGTAACCCATGTGGTTTGGCACACTTCCAGTACATATTGTTGTTGGTGAATTGTTTACATTTCCAAGTCTATATATACTCTCACATATACACACATTATGGGTTGATTTTTTAAGACAAAAAAATAAACATAAAAGGCCCTTTGGCCGGTTGCTATGAAGGAGAAAGAAAAAATCAATTTTCTTCATCAAAACTTTGATCAAATTGTTGATCAAAAATTCAAATAAAATAATATACATTATCTAATATTATTAGTGTAATAATATTACATATTATACAAGTGATCCTATTATTATCTAGTTAATAGTATTAGGATTTTGGGTTAGTCTTGGGTGTCACCAAGAGGTCTTCTCCATTGAAGACTTTGGGTTTGGAACATCATCCTTAAGCTTGTAGATTGGTCCATAAGACTACAATTGTTGTAGTTCTTATTTCCAAAAACCAATGTAAGGTTTTTCTTTTTTATACCATCTTTTATATTTGTTTTCTTTGCATGCATGTGTCTTAGACCACCTTATATAAATTAGTGTAATTTAGTGCCTAATTAGAGTGTCTAATTAGGAGTCTAATACTAACAAATAAACCCTAATCCATATTGCTTCATGGACGGTTTTTCCGCGCATTTCAGCTAGCCTTTTAAGTAAATTAGTGTAACACTAACACCCGTGAAAATTCACAGGGTTATTTTTAATTTTTGAAAAATAAATTTATTTACTAATAAATTTGTAAAACGAATGTTACTATTATTAATTTCGGAAGCTTACACTATACAACCGGATGTAGAATTCTATTATACATCCAAGGTTATTTTAGTCTTTCTTAATTACTTTTGTTAAAACGTAAAACAAAACTAACGTAACTCAATCCATCCCTCTTCTCTCTCTAACTGCTTCCATATCTTTCTAACTGTTCTCCATCGTCCTTCATTATGCAGTTAATTAATCACCTTCTCTCCTTAAATTATTCTAGAACTTATTATATCTCTCCTTCTTCAATCAGAATCAATAAGAAATTAATCAATTTTTACCATCAATAATAGTTGAAGCTTCGATGGCGGATGAAACATCAAATATATTATCATCAATGGAACATGAACATCAAAGGAGCGTGAAACTTCAATGAAAAATGAAACATTTAACTCAAAACCAATGCCTTTGGAAAGACAATTATAAATTACATCTCCCCATATTCTTGAATGTTTAAGCTCGTAATGTTTTCATAATAGCTCGTATTCATTTCATAGTAGATCATATTTTTGAAAATGCATTACCATTTAGTTTAAACTCGTATTCATTTCATAGTTTCATAATAGCGCATATTTTTCATGCGTGTACAATTTATGAGTTCATAGACATTGAAACGGAACAATCGGAATTGATTGGTCTTAAACGAGTATGGAAGTCTTCCACATTAGGGAACAATGGAGGTTTGTCGTTTAAGAGAGGTTTAGAGGGAGGGTTTTGCAATTATCGTTTGGTTACACTGAAATTTGGAGAGGCATAGTGTTTTATTTAACAAATATTGAATTGCGCTTCAGTTAAATATACTATAAATGAGCCAGCTAATATAGAACTGGATGTGGTATCTTATTTGTGTTAGTTGGTGTTATTGTTATTTTTAGAGAGTATTTCTTTCCCATCTTTCAAATAAACTAGCGCTAATTCATCATATTTTATCATATACATTAGTATTTTTTTTAAATTCCTCAAACTTTCTCTTTTTGAACTTTACATTTACCTTCGATCTTTTTTGTATTTCATTAATATTTAGACTAGTGTATATCCCGCGCAAATGCGCGGTTTTTTAGATAAAAATTTCATAAAATTTAACAATTATTGTAACTCCATTTAAAATTTCATATATAATTCGTAAACTTTTTACGTTTTAGAATTAAAAATATCAATGAATACTATTAATTTATAATGCATAAATATGTATTAAAAGATGCAATAATAAAATTATGTAGAAGGTATTTGCTAAAAAAATGTCCGTAGCCTTTCATTTAATTAGTGCAATTTGTAGTACATAATTTTACAAATAGTAACAGGTAAAATATTTCTATCACATCATAAGTTTAATGTGTGTAATTTCATTTTAGGTAACAAAATCAATATATATCAATATGTCTACGCAAATTGAAAAAAATATTATAACCTTTATAAATGAAATAGAACTATTTAATAGAGCCAATTAATCTTTACACCCTTATAAAACCAACTTTTCTAAATTTACACCCTTATAAACTTTTTTTAATATTTTACACCCTTATAAAACACTTTTGATCAAATTTTGCACCCTTAGTCGGATTCTGGTATAAAACACATTGAATTTACGATATTACCTCCACTTATTAACACATATAATCTTATTCTCTTTTGTCTTGTATCTACTTACTTCTGTTACACTACCCTCACCCTCGAACCTTCATTTGTCCTCTTCCTTTCTTTTAGTAATTTTCCCAAAAAATAAATAATTCACATTGTTCTATCATTTGCAGAGATCTAAGCTTGTAATACACATGTGGTGTTGTAAATCAGTGTAAGTTTATGTTGCATGCTAGAAAATAAAACTTAAAGGGGAAGACACTTTTTAGCTCAAAACATTATACGTGAAGCATAGTCGTTCGAACGGAAACTACACCCATAAATCCATATATAATACTAAGTATCCTAATTTGATGGGGGAAAAACGAATGGCAATCTAAAAAAAATAAAAGGAGGCATGTATAATCTGAGGTGAAGTAATTGGTAGAAGAGAGAAGAAAAGAGAGGGTGAGATAAAAGAAAGAAATGAGGATAGGGGTATTTTCGTCACAAATTATGGATTTTAGAGGAAAAATTTAAAAGTTGACGGAATATTCCATTTCTTTACCCCGGAATTCGACTAAGGGTGCAAGATTTGGTCAAAAGTGTTTTATAAGGGTGTAAAATATTAAAAAAAAATTATAAGGGTGTAAATTTAGAAAAGTTGATTTTATAAGGGTGTAAATATTAATTGACCCTATTTAATATTTGAAGTAGTAGGGTCCACTTGTAGACATGAAATAATGATAAAGTCTAATTATAGAATAGTTCATTTAGGCGGGAATATTTTAGTAAGTTCTTAATCTTTTAGTATAAGGGGGATATGAAAGATGGTTTTTTGCTCGATCCGCATCCTGAGCGATAACACTACTACGTAGTAATCATTACATATATGATAGCTCTAAAACCTGCTTCGTGTTACTCTCCACCATTAATGAGGGAGGTCGTCGTATGATAAATTATTGAAGGGTGTTAATTTTCGCAGTACATATTTTATTCGTCACAGTACACTATTGACAAGTATACCCTTTTCATTTTTTCTTCCGATTTTCCCTTTCTAACTTCCCTCTAACATATTCTCTGTGATTTTAAAACTCATCTAATTTCAAACCTCAATTCCCTTCTAATTTCATAAACCTACTACTTAGGCAGCGGCGTTTAGGAGCTGCGGTGAGGATGTGCTGGCAGGGGTTAGGTTTAGGTGGTGGAGGGGATGGTGGAGTTGTGTTGGGTAAACATTAGTACATCGAGTACTACGGAGTACATTAATGTGTACTACATTTAGTACTACGCAGGGGAATTTGTTTTGCTTTGCATCACTGTGTAGTGTCTACTATGCATCAAAAACAATTGTGTAGTGTGTGATGTGTAGTACAATACGGAGTACTAATTTGCTACATTAGTTATCTTTTAATTCGCTACAATGATTATCCTTTTTTAATGAAATATGTTAATAATTAGCCCTAAACCTCCCACCACTGTACCGCGGCTCCAACGACCATTATTAGGTCACCGACGGACCACTGTCGAACCACACCGACAACACTAATTAACCCTAAATTAATTTAGACATAAATATAATTAAAAAGGAACAAAATTATAAAAAAGAATATGTTTAATTACTAATATTGGATTAACGAATCACATACTTTTTATTCACTCAAATAATTATACATTATTAGCAAATTTTTAAAGAGTTTGAAAAAGGTTAAGGTTTCAATAATAGAGATAAGGTAGAGAGAATTATGTATGATTTTTTTGAGTTAAGGGTAGACAAATGGAAAACTTGGTTTAAAAAGTATAATGAGTAAAAGTCATACTGCAAAAATAAACTCCGATTATGGAATTAACAAACATGAGTTTCAATGTATATTACCCACTAAGCTAAAACCGCGTATGTTACGTTGTCACTTTACCTATGTGATAATAGTAGATTAGTTCTTACGAGGAGCTAAATGTAACACCCCCATCTACCAAAGTGCCTTACCAAGGACTACCTTAGCACACGAAAGCATTAGCATTTTGGTTGCCCAAGGTGAAGTATATCAAATAGACCATAAGAGAACGTTTATTAAAGTAATGTAAAGTTTACAAACCAGAAATACCAAAACTAAACTGAAATACAACTCAACTACTAAAAGTGATGTCTACTAGATAAGCAGCGGTAGCTAAACGAACAGCTAGACTCGACGACGTCCCATCCAGGTCTCACACAAGCTCAGTCATCCGATCCTGCTACACACTTGCTCACTATTCCCCAATGGATCACCGCAATTTTGGATAAACAACAAGTGTCAGCCAACTATACAATCAATCATAAACATACAAGTCATATAAACCAATCAAATCATTCATGAACAATCAACCATCCTCAACACCAAGAACAAGTATCCGAACCGCAGCCTGGACACGACTAGACACACGCAGTGAGTAGCCCTGCCAGGTTACCCATCGCACCGGGTAACCCTCCCTACCCAATTGTAGACCTCAACCTTGTCACCTAAAGCCTCGCTCATCGCAACGAGCGAACCAAGATCGTTAATGTGCACATCCCCCTTGTGGCGAGAGCTACAAGGGGCGAACATGGAGGTGAAGATCATCTCCCGACAATGGCTCCACAATCAACACTACCAATATAAATAACATCATAATAATTCCATATCAATTATAGTCATACAACACCACATTAAATTATAATTAATAATACGGAGAACTGAGTAGAGAAACCCTATCTTAACGTTTCTAAAGTAATAGCAACCACCATGTTCACAAATCGCAAGCATTGACATCATCGCCTACAACCATCGATTATACCTTATCACTATGATAATCGAATCCCAAGACCATATACAAACAGTATTCACAAACTTACCGCAAGGACATCAAGACTCCGACGATGAGAGGGATCCGACCCGTGAATCCGCGCCCAAGTCACGCTCTTCCCGGAACAAGGTTCATGGTGAGGGTCAAGGAGGTTGTGATATGAAAGGCTAGAAAGGAGAGTCTGAGTTTAGGTTTAAGAGAATGAAAAAATTGTTTTTGCGAAAATGATTTAAGTCTCAACCTCCGACTAAAGTTATATCACGTTGATGCTAAGACACTCGGTCGTGTATGCAACATACTCGACTAAATACGCTGAACTCGGTACAGCACTCGGCCGAGTGAGCCTTACTAGGTCGAGTTCAAGGTCTCACCCACGATCTAACTCCCGTTCTAACTTCTACTAAAGATCCGGCGAGGTCAAAGGTCGGTCAACAGGTCCCTAAAGGGACGGTTATTACACTAAAAGTTGTCATCAAATGAGATTAATTAACAAGATGGTTAATTCTTATGGTTTTATAAGATGTGTTCTTAGTTAGTTCACGTGTTAAGCTAATTGAACAAAAGAGTCAACCTAAGTTTTAATCTTTTTAAGTTATGGATTTGTTTCATGATGGACATTTTCTTTTTTATAAAGATTAGATTCTTTTTTTTTAAATGTTCATATGCATTTGTTACATGATGAGACACATAATATATCACCAAACTTTTATATTGACCTACTCACACAAGTAATCGGCTTGACACTTGAGTAATGGACAAAGACTAAGTCACATTAACATTTTGTGATTGTTGGGGATTATCTATGTACATGAATGGTCGAAAAAGATATTGACTCGTAACAGTCACCTTAGTAAGTCTAATAGGAGACTTTTTGTAGTCAAAGTGTGAAAAACCAACCTATTTTCATTCTAAAACTTTTGAACCGAATCACAAGTGTCAGATTGGACAATATTAAGTGTATTAATCAAGTGGCTTGGATTAGATATTTTTGTAGTATCTAGACTTATGATTCACACAACATTAAAGAATTATATGCCACCGTAGTGGGAGCTATGTTTTGATGACACGTCTATCATAATATGTGTGTTTGTTAGCCGACCATTAGGAATGACATATGATTCCCTACTTTGCCATAATTGTGTGATCCTATCGACTTTGGCGTCCATCTTTGTTCAATGCCCTTTTACTTGGAGATATGATATGAAGTTAGTACTTGATGTTTCTACTTTAATATGATAAAGACGTAAAGTATCAATTCAAGGTTTAAGGCAGGAATCGTGTCAGGAAAGAAGTTGATTAAGTTGAGATGGATTATTATTAGTGTAATAAAAAATTATTTCAACTTTACCATAATTTCTTGGACATGGGTTATATTTTGTATATAACTAGTATGATTATTATGATAGCATATAGGAACTATGTATCATAACGGTGATTATTGAACGGTTTTGGGGCATTGATAATGTGAAGTGTTATGTAGTTTGATTGCAACTTAATATAACATTACTTTGTTACTATTTCCCATTTCTTGTATAGAAAAATGAGAGATTTATCAAGTATAGTGTGTGATAAACTTTATTGTGTGATCAAGTTAGTACATTTATTTATCTTTGTGATTGGGGAATAAAGTTCTCTTGGATGTGTACCAACTAGACATGGAAAACGGGCCAATCAGGTCGCGTTCGGGCCAGGTTCGGGTCAATTCGTGTCTATAGACTTTGGGTCGTGTCAAGTCAATTCGGATTTGGGTCATTTTCGGGTTAGTTATTATCAAGTTATTTATGGATAATAATCAATTTGTAACAATAAACATTCCAGTCGGGTTATACTTCTAAGACCCCCATCTACCAAAGAGCCTTACCAAGGCCTACCTTAGCAAATAGAAGCATTACCATCTCGGCTGCCCGAGGTAGTTCATATCAAACAGAAAATAAAAGAACAAATTAAATAACTTTATTAACTTCCTTATAAGATACTGATTAAAACTCGATACAAAATCGACTACCTAACAGCGGAAGAGTATAAACTGATCAAACTAACTGTCATCTGAACTACGTGAACTCATTGGTGACTCGCTCCCTCCAAAGACCCCAACCAAAGCTCAACAATCAACAATACCAGCTGGTAAGACTACCTGCTCACCATTTGCTGACAATATCAAACGGATCACCAGAGACACATAAGAGAAAACAAAGAACACACAACACCACACATAGTCAATAACAGAATATGATAGTATAAAGAACAACATAAGTAAACACAACAACACCGATCACCATCAACTCCCAAATTCCAGTAACTAGTATCCGAACCGCAGCCCGGATACAACTACTCATCGCAACAGGTGACCCACCCCTGCCGGTGGTAGACCGGAACCTTGCCACCAAAATCCCCGGTCTTTGCAACGAGCGAATCCAAGCTCATTAATGTGCACATCCCCAAAAAAGGGAGTAAAACCATCTCCCGACATGGCTTACAATATCCAATTCACATCTTCAACAACACCATTACGATAGTACAATATGATAATCAAACAATCATAACAGCATCCAATTAAAATCAATCAAACAAACACAGACTATACTGAGTAGGGAAACCCTACCTTTAACAAATCTGTCGTAATTGCAGCCAATCATACAAATGCACAACGAGTACCACATCGTCACCTACAATAATATGACTATAATTACTATAACACTTCTATAAACAATCACTATCAAATCCCCTAAATTACCCAAATTAGGGTTAAGTCAACATAAAATGAATAAAGGACGGAGATCGAGACTTACTACGAAATGGACATAACGAAACGAAAAATACGAGATCAACAATGCTAGTTCTGTGCTTGGATGATGATTAAGGTTATTAGGAAGGGTTTAGAGAAATGATTTAGGGCTACAAGTGTTTTAACGAACTGACGAAATGATTATATAACTCCCTAATCATCTTAAACGGACCGTGCACAAAACGACTTTAGACCGGACACTCGGTCGAGTATCAGAGGCACTCGACCGAGTACGCACTACTCGACCGAGTGCCTCACAATTAAGCTCGACGAGTGACCCCAAGGAAGTAACATGACAGAACGCACAAGTTATGTACTCAGTCGAGTACAGCCCACTCGACCGAGTACCCAAGGTCCAGAAATGTGTAGTATTACAGTCTTCCCTCCTTAAAAATGAATTTCGTCCCGAAGTTCGCATATGCCTCTACACAACTTAAACTCTCTTTCGCATTCTCAACACCAACTCAATCAACAACGCCTACCTCAAAAACATAACCCACAATATAGCATCAACCATAGTATACCTTACCAAATTCTCATTGCTGATACTGTCTTAATAACACACCGCTTACAACCAAATCCAACACCAATAAAATCCACCGAGTAAGAACAACTACCAAAATGAAATGTTACATTCTACCACCCTTAAAATGAACTTCGTCCTCGAAGTTTACTCACACTCATAACCGTCACGTCCTTAACCTTCATTATCCTTAACCTTCAACGTCATCTCAATCATACATACTTATCACTTTACTCCATAACTTTAATCATTTCTAAATAATCAAGGATATAGGCATCACCAAATAATTATTAAGACGGCACCACCAATGCTTCTTTGATTCCACAACTAAGAGCCATCATGCTTCATACGTGAGAATACCTCAATAACACAACTAATAACCAACCATAAAATTTATCATAAAATGTCTATCACCGCAGTGTGACATCCTACCCTTCTTAATACAATTATTACATCTTCGTAACCCAACCACCACTAAATCCATAACTATTTACTTTCATCAAGAACCGTCCCGTTTCACTTATAAATGGTTAACGCTTTAACATCAACACCGATAACTACTCTTATTTCCAACTCTCTCCAACAATTCATACCCCCATTCCTCCTTTCACTACCTAATATATACGACAAAATCTTAAACATAATCCATTAAATTAACTCATCCACACCACCACACAACAATATTCTCCGCTATGAACCCACCTATCCCAATCACAAAACACACGACCCAAAACTCTCACCCACCAGCGAGATCGGCAAAAAGTTCTCTTATTTCTACCAAACTCATCCACACGTTAATATCATCCCCAACACTCCATCTTTACAGCGCTACAAAAGGTTATGCCCCACTTACAGCTTCTAGTTCAATACGACACAACACTCCGCTAACAGCTTGACACTATTAAGTCTAAAGTGAATCATGTTGGAGTATGTGTCCTCGACAATAATGCGATCACATGTTTAAATCTCATAATAAGAATATATAAGGGAAAGTAATATTTTATTGTCAACT
>VHZZ01011040.1:39479-55483 GCA_009801015.1 Silene noctiflora | reverse complement strand
GAATTCATAATCCACGACACAACCATGGCATTAACAGAGTACCATTGGTCGATGTCGTCAGAGTTTTCTGCCGGTTTGAGAATAGTCCCAAGGAGAAGTTCGAGTTTGTTTTTTCGCACGAAGAGCGAGACGAAGAGCCCGTGCCCATTCATTGAAATTGTTTCCAATAAAAATTGTATCAATGATGTGAAGACGGGGACTATCTTTAGTAAGGAGAGTGAGAGGAGTAACTTTCTTAGTATCGGGTTGGGAAATTTGAATGTCGTCGCGTTTTTGTCGAGGAAAAAAATCGAGAGAATTTAACCTAGTCTCTGTTAGATCGCACATGGGCCTGGGCCGCACCCTCGAGGAGAAGAGAGTGTCAACTTTACAAGTCTAAGGAGGTTTCATCCCAAAACCAATTGAGAATGGGTGGAGTAGCCCCTTGGGTTATAAGCTAGACCACTCTTCTCTATTTCTCGGATATGGGAGACCTATATGTGATTCTTCACACGCCCCCTAACATGTAAGGTCTCCTTTTCGATCGATCGACAAGAATGTCATTCGTTTTTTTCGAACCTGTTTTGTAGGGCAAGAACGTCGTCGCTTTTCGGACCCGCTAAATAGTGACCCAGTTTTTCGTCGAACAGGAACATCGTCGCTTTTCGGACCCGTCTTCGCCTCACAACCCAGGACTAAACCTTGGACTGTGATACCATGTTAGAACGTATGACTAGAGAGAAGGGAAAAAATATGTATGTATTATATTCAAAATGTGTGATTCTATTGCTACAATTACAAGCTATATATACTAGTGTATATGAGTATTTACAGAAAGAATATGAGAGATTATATGCATTATATGAATTGCCATATTGGAGTTGATTGAGGCAATCATGCCTTGACTTGGCAAAGAAGCCAATGGCTTTTTGGTGCATTGGCTAATAAGAAGTTAATTAACGATTCAAATGAGTGATTATTGATTAAATAGAATGGAGGGAAGAAATAAATTAACCCCAATCGATTAGTAGAGGTTGTTATATAGAGTGGGCGAGATTGAGTGTTCGATTAAAGAACTTCTCAATCGTACCCTCACCCCTTACTCAGATCTCTGTGAACATCAGTGTTCGTGGGCTTTCGAGAGTCATACTAGATATGGAATGTTAAAGGAAACGTTTATCTTTAATGTTCATGTCAATTCTGCTTTGTGATTAATTTTGACATAGCATAAAGTAGATGCGAACGGTTTTCAAATTCTTCATAATAATTTGGTGACGATTCCTAATTGCAGGCTTGTTCAAACCTTTCATCGGTTCCTGAGCCTTACAAATCGGTTACAATCCTATAACGTGTTTTTCCTTCGGGTGGGGTTGGTCCACACACCCTTATTTAACCAAAAAGGTTAAGTTAAGGTTCTTGAATAAATTAGATTGTTACACCTAGCAAATGGGTCATGTGGATTGGGTGTCGGTCGGATCATTTTGGGGTGAGTCACTTTCAGTTATAGGCTTCAGGTGTCCGACCATTTGCGTCAGGTCAATTTTGCCAAGTCTATTGTTGTTGAGTAAAATTTTTGGATTTCATTAGCTAACAAAAGATGAAATGTTGTCGACAGATATAAGATCTACTATTACCCTTGTCCCGCTACTAACTCAAACTTGAGCAAAGTAATCCAAGGGTGTAACCATATAAGATGAGCGGTTTTACGAGTCAGTTAGTTTTTCGTCCTCTTTATAAACTCAAAAGAGTCACAATTAAAATTACCATAACACAGAATCATAGGCTTTGATACCATAAGAATTTGAAGACTTAGATCAATATCACATCAACAAAGATGAAAAAACATTATGTTATAAATTCAAATAATGTCTAATTTCAATATTAATTGACATAAGTGAAAAAACTCTTATTTATACAATTACTATAAACTCCTAGTTTACATATATGAGACATTTACTGCTATTTTGTGACAGTTATATAAATTATTAAGTATTATATAAATAGTAAGATATTTAGAAATAGGCCAGTCGTGAAATTATCTGATTTATCTCCGTACACTACATCGTACATGATTTCTCTTTCTCGAGTATGTGCATCATACAACTAAACCACACAAATACACACATTCAAATAGTCTTGGTCTTAGTGTCTTACTAACTGAAAAGTTAGCTTAACTAAAAAGACAATGTCAAACACTTTGAATACAGTCAACCTTATCAGTGATCCTACGTAGTACGTATGACTATTAACAAAGTTAGTTTCTAACTATGAATACTTGTTCCATAAGTTAGGTACTCTATGAATAGATCACCATCGAGAAAATGAAAGTTAGAGACTAGAATGAAATTAAACCCTAAAAAATGAGATTAGATGTGAGTTTGAAGGTCTAGAGTGATAAATATGTTTGCTAGTCCAAGAATATTCCAAACAAATATCCGGACCTTGTACCAGTTGGGTGATTTTCATATGGCATATGCGGTTTTGTTGCACGAGATATGCCTTCAACTTTTGATTTGACCGCTTTGTTTTTTATGTACTCCTATTAGCTACACTTTCGTGTATAAATATTCTTTCCATACCCATTTTTGTACCCAAATTTTATTATAGCCTATAATAATCATATATCCGTCTTAATATTAAAACGTATTAAGTATCATTTTATTTATACATATACGATGAGTCTGTTGTGTTTTACGCTATGCATTTTGCTTATTCATATTACTTGATTCGTCTCAAGCTTAAGACTGATATACTTGTCTTGAATAAAATTTTGTGTTATTATAACTAATATAAATTTTACGTAATGTAATGTATACCTGATATGTATAGAATTTTTATTCTTATTGTATATATTTAAAACTGGCATGTCATTAATTTTTCATATTTTAGCTCCATTATATTATAATATGAGAAAAACTTGAACCGGAAAACAAATTAAAAGAATCGAGTAAATTCACAAATATGTTCTCCAATGAAATATGTTTTTTATTACAATAAAAATAATGATTTCATTTTAATAAAAAAGATTTTGTCTTATATGATTAAGCAGAATGATATTTAACCTCTTTTGATGTTAAGACTATGCCTTTATCGTTGATGAAACTTACTGTTCATCCAATGAAATACCGTTGTTATGAATCTATACGATCTTTGTGATAGTATGCGGAGTTTAATGTAACTTATGTAAGATGATGGAATCGTTATACATTAATTAAAGTATGTTATTTGTAGATATGTACTGCTATCGAAATTGATTTCAGAAGGAACCACTCCTTGACAACCCATTATCATTACTACTTTATTTATTTATAATTTTATATGTAAATATTTATTTATTGAGAATTAAAAACTCCAAGTAGGCTGATGACAAAGTCAGCATATTCCCTTGCCTAGAGCCGGCAAAAGCTGACCCGACCCGAGAACCTGACCCGACCGGAATCCGACCCGATACAACCCGAAAATTGGGTAACCCAACCCGAATCGACCCGATAACCGATAATAGCCTTATATTTTCCAACTCGAACCCAACCCGTGACTAGTAAGAGAATAAAAATTCTTAATAACAAGATCGTTACAAAAAAAAAGGCCGCCTCAGTGCTATCTTTACAAAAAAAACCTCTCCAATGACATAATTAACATCTCTAACTTTTTGTTGAAAATAAATGGAGTTTATGTCGTTTTTACAGATCCTCTTATTAGTAAGAGAATAAAAGTTCTTAATAGTTTTTCCTCTAAAAAGAATTTGCTTAGATAAGGAAACAAGACTTTATTTTTATTAAATTATCGTCTTTTAATTAATCTATAATCTTTTAATCATTATAATCTTTTGTTAATTAAATTATAATCTTTTAATTATAATAAAAAAATTGGTACAAAACTACAAATTTGTATATGAAAAACTATAAATTGATATTATTAGATTCGAATAAAAAAAATTTACGACGTACTTAATTCGTATAAAAAATTTATGAACTAAAATTATTAATTTAGTGACAAAAAAATTCTTTAAAACTATTTGAGAAAATTTATAAATTGAAATCATTTGTTTTGTGGTAAAAAATGTCATTTAAAGACACATTTTATGATACTATTTAATTCTTTTGATTAGTTTTCCATTCTAATTTTAGCTTATATGCAATTTTTTCTAAAATTTAAAATTTTTGAGTTACATTTTAATTTTGTAGGTGTCAAAATTAAAATCTAATTGGGATTATATGCTTATTTTGTGTTTCACTAAAATATTTTGAGTTTAAAATTTATATAAAGGCACCCAGATTCTTTTCAATAAAACTCGTAAAATGTACATATAAGCTCAAATCTTTTATTATAAAGCTCCAAATCTATATTACCACTTATATACAACTAATTGTATAGTCTACTAATTGATCTGTTTTGTGTAAGCTATATATTCCGTATAGAAGTAGCTCTAAAACATATATAAATACAGATCTATTTTATCAATCATTTTTATTTTTTCTTAGACAAGCAGTGTGAAATCAACATGCAGATATAGTTTTGTTATTGTAAAAAAAATAATTATAGAGGCATATAAATTAAACTTTGATAGTAAAATATTTCTTTAATAATTAATATATTAAATATTATAAAATTTTGCTTATCTTTTGATTTCATGTCACTAAAATGATGTTTTTGCACAAAAGAAAATTTACAAGCTAGGATTAAGATTTTTTAAAGTCTTCAAGTGAAAAAAAAATAAAAAAAAAATAATGTAGTACTCTCTTTGATAAGTATAGGGGCGAGTCCAGCTTATAAAATGTTGCACTGGTTACCGAGTGCTACATCATTATTGAAAAAATATGTAAGAATTGACTTTTCTGCTACACCGTTAATTTATGCTTAGGTCATTCAGTAATTAAGTTTATCAATACCCTGAACTAATGCATTGGTACTTCTAGATATTGAGTAATTCGTTGCAGTATATTATAAATCCTGAACTCGCCCCTAATCAAGTATGTACATATATTTATTGAATTATCAAAATGAGATTTAGTTTGTGTTAGTTTTCAAATTATTCTATATTTATATGTCGTAAATTTTTCAAATGATCATATGAGTATCAAAATCGTCATTATAATTATTATATATACGTAAATACATTGATATTAATTGACACATTTCTAAATATATCCAAACAATATGCCAAATTCTGTGCCTAAAAAATATGTATCGTAAATCAATGCATGACCTATACACTTGTGAGTTGTGACACAACAATGAGACATGGGCATAAAGAGTGCCTTCAAAGTTTCAAATGCATGTCGATTATTCCTTTTTCGAAAGAAATATAGAACGATACTCTAGAAATTCTTAATTTAATAATACTTTCAAGAGCAAAGCATATACATTCACTCTTTATAAAGAAACAAAAAGTTATTACAAGTCAACTTTTCAATAAAATATAAATTTCAAGTCCGTTCTTACATTATTTTATTAATATACAACGATACATTTTAATAGAATATCCTCTGAAAACTGTTGAAACGTTAAGACATTCCAACGACTTTAAACACACATTCTATCACCTACTTTGACAGAAATAGTCAATTAACTATACCTATTACTTTCATTAGATTTCAAAAGTGTCCTTAAACTAGTCACTAAACTCTCACTAAATCCCCATACTTAATACCTTAACTTAGAGGAAAGGATCTTAAAAGCATATTCCAATGTGCTACACATTTTCACATGTCCATGTGAAATAAACTCTACAATTTCAACTAACTAAAACTAACCCTCAACACCTTAATCCACCTCACAAAAGGCACATAACCACTTTATTTAAAAGGACAAAAAAAGAATAAAAAGGGCACCTCTAAAAAATGGAATGAAACCATAAATATACTTCTTCCTATACCCAATATATATGGATATTCTAATGCAATAATTTGGAATATTCTTTTCACTACCCTTCTAATAAAAAATAAAAAAAATCATGCATTTTTCATTTATATACCTCCTTACCCATATAAAATCTTTCTATTATTACTTCCAAAACACAAAAAAATCCACACTTGTTTTTTTCCTCTAAAATTCTTGAAATCCAATTTTACTCCACTTTAAAAAAAAATTACCAAGATAATTTCATAACCCATTTGATAAAGTTTCAATCTTTGGTAAAATATTGATTACCCATTACATAAAGTGTCAATCTTTAATTAAATTTTGATTACCCATCTCATAAAAGTTCTTAAAATTTTAACTACCCTTTTGATAAAGTTTTGATTTTTAATTAAATTTTGATTACCAATTTGATAAAGTTTCAATTGTTGATTAAATTTGGATTTGGATTACCCAATTAAAAAATTGAATCTTTGATAAAAAAAAAAATTGATTTTCAATGAAGTTTGGAAAGAGTTTGAGCAATCAGATCGAAGAAACATTACCAGAATGGAGGGATAAGTTTTTGTCATACAAAGATTTGAAGAAAAGATTGAAACTTATTATTCCAAAAATTAATAATAATAATGGTGATAATAAGGAAAATAATAAAGATAATATTAATAATCGTCCAATTAAACGTCAAAGAATTACTTGTGATGGAGATTCTGTGACTGAAAATGATGAAGAAATGACAAAGGAAGAGGTTAATTTTCTAAGATTGTTGGAAGATGAACTTGATAAATTCAATACTTTCTTTGTTGAGCAGGAAGAAGAATATATCATTAGATTAAAGGTAATATTATTGGTAGTTGTTATTAAAATCTCATTGTTTTAATATATAATTTCTGGGTTCATCAATTTTAGATTAATTTCTGGGTTGATCGTAATTTTTTTTAGCTAATTTGATCAACTTTTTGTGATTTATTTATTTTAATTGTTGTATGTAAATCATGGTTTTGTTTGTAAGGTAATTACTGTTTAATAGTATATCTTGTTAGTAAGATATGATTCATGTGAAGTTTTCTTAATTGGGATTAAGTCAAAATCATTGCTTAATTGGGATTTGATCAAGCTCAATATGTTTTACGTATAAAGTTAGTAGCTTGGAGATACCCTCATATATATGAGATCGTCTTATTCTATAATTTGGAGTAATTATATGATTGACACTTGTGATTGTTTCTTTTTGTTAATTTTGATGTATAGGAGTTGCAAGAAAGAGTAGCAAAGGCAACAACTTCCAATTATGAAGAAATGCTCAAAATTAGAAAGGAAATTGTTGATTTTCATGGGGAAATGGTGTTATTGGAAAATTACAGTGCACTCAATTATACAGGTAAATTTTCACTTCCACTGTTCCTTTATCTTATGGTAAATTACATGCAAGAAAGTAGTTAAAAGTTTATGGGAATCTTTTGTAGGAAAATGCACTTTTGATGTTGTCTGCTTGTGTGTTAGGTTTGTTACTTTTTTCATGGATAATCCTTGGCATATCCACTTATATTAAAGAATATATTGTCTTTGTATCAACTTTAGAACATTGCAAACAAAAGTAGATTCTCTTGAGTATTATAGAAGCATGAATGTTGTGTTTGTTTGCTCTTTGGCTTGTGTATGTATACACTTTACAATTCGACGACGAAATATCGAAGAAAAAATGGCAAGAGTGAGTACGTTTAGTGAGAGTGATGATAATTGTAAGGCGAAGAATCGACTTCGATAGTATGATCTTGTGGATAAGATATATACTGGTCTTATTATGATGTGACACGCTGGTTTGACTGTCTAATGAGTTATAATATTCGATTAGTTTGAATTATCTAATGAGTGTTTTAATATATGGTTTGACCGTCTAATGAGTTTTTTAATATACGACGTAGACAGGAAAACCTTAACAGATCTCAGATTGAGATCTTAGATTTTGAAACATTCTGGTCTTAATATGATGTGACGCACTAGTTTGATTGTCTCACAAGTCTTTTAATATAGGATTTAAATAGGAAAACCTTAGCAGATCTGAGATTAGAGATCCGAAACATACTGGTCTTAATATGATGTGACATACTAGTTTGATTGTCTAATAATAAGCATTTTAATATACAAGAAAGTATGTTTTAATCATTTGATTTTTACTATTTGAACTTCTATCTTGTCATGCTAGGCTAGGCCTTTGGTAGGTGGTCCCTTGTGTATGAAAAATGTAAAGATCTTATGGCATTGTTCATTGTTTTTAATCTATAAAAGAGGTAGGTAACTAGGTTAATTAACTTAATCCTAAACTAATTATGGCTTCGATAATTGAAAGATGATCTACACGACGAAGTGTGATTTATTTTGAATGAGACTATAAGCATCTATGCTTTGTCAGGTTTAGTTGTAACTTGTAAGGTCGGTCAGCAAGGGTAGAGTTAAACTGTTACGTAGATATTCATGACTATGTTTGGGTGCTCCATACTTATGTAGACAAGGCTGCAGTCAAACCTTTCAATCGCTTGAGACGTTAGCATAGAGTCTAGTAGTTAGTTACTCGTACTTTACTAAGAAATTAAGAATACATGTTTGGAACTTAGGAAGAGAGCAATCAAAACAGAACAAGGATTACAGAGGTACTTGGGCGATACTTTGATAATGTCTTAGTTTGTTTTTTTGTCATTGTGGATGTATAGCTTGAAGCCTTTGTTGTTTTCCTTCGGTTGGTCATATCATATACGCCCTTGTGCTTGGGTTAGAACTTTGGAATGCTGGGTGTTTTCTGTAGGCAATTTGTAGCAGTCATGCAACGATATATATGTAAAGAGAAAAATCACCCAAGTGTGTGTTTGGAAGGACAATGTAATGGGATCTTATCGAGTATAAACAAAAAGAGATCAGTGGGACAAACAAGGAGTGTGAGTCGGGTGGTATAATACTCTTAACGTAGTGATGTAATCTCCGCTGATAAAGTCATTAAGAGGGGTGCTCATAATCTAACAAAATTGCAATTTGGTTTCTTCTACACGAAATACATAATGTCACTAGATGTAATCGACTTGTCTCCCCTCCTTTTGAGTTGTGACCCTTCTCCCCTGCATACAACTTGGTTTGCACTACATGTTACCGGAATATTACATTGAACTGGGGATACTCCTTTGAAACAAAGCTAAAGTAACCCTTTATTGGCTTTAATCAATGCGTCTTTTGCCCCAGCGGTGGAGCCAGGGACGACTAGCACCCTTCAATCTTATTAGCAATGATGGATAAAGCATTTGTGTATAACATTACATTTTCCTAACTTTTATATGTACCTTATAATACTCCCCGCCCTTTTCAACTTACATTTTAGGCCTGCTAAACTGTGTATCTTGGCTCCGTCATTGCCTGATGCTGACCTTTTTTTTGCCATCACAGGACTCGTGAAAATCCTCAAGAAATATGATAAGAGAACTGGTGCCCTGATCCGACTACCCTTCATCCAAAGGGTCTTACAACAGCCATTCTTCACCACAGACCTAATTTACAAGCTTGTCAAGGAATGTGAAAGAATGCTGGACAATCTCATTCCCATCGATATCCCCACCACTGCTAATGTCAACGAGCAATGCGAGCCAACAACTACCAATGAGACAGTCCCACTCAAGTGTCCCAAGGAACTTGCAGAGATCGAGTACATGGAGAGCCTTTACATGAAGAGCACTATCTCTGCTTTGAGAGCTTTGAAAGAGATTCGAAGTAAAAGCTCGACTGTTAGTATGTTTTCATTGCCTCCTGTTCAATTAGGCGGTGTTGAGGAGACATGGAAGAACATACCTGTTCTCGAACAAGTAGCCAAGTAGCTCTTTCAGTGGCTGTAATTTCTTTTTTACTGTAATTTTTTTATTCGATACTGACACGGTTTGATACTGATAAGATAACTTTGTTTGAGTGCCACTTTAAGGTTTACACAGCTTAAGTTTAGTGCGTTGTATGATACAGTATAACATAATCTCTGGTTTAATGCTAAATTTTTTTATGGCTTGCTTTGATTTGAATTGAAATGATACGAACTAGGATCGAACGAAACAAGCTGTATCAAATTGAAGCCGAAAATAACGATCTCAAACAATCCAAAGCTCCTAATTTGAAGTTACGTTTGAATTTTTGGCACAAATACCCAACATGAAAACAACTCGCAACTAAAATGTTTCGACCCAACGTGAAAACAACTTACAACTGAAATATTTCCCGTTCCCATTTCAATGGATTTCTTTATGAGGAATACTTTTAGAAAATATGTACTCTCCGATTCTTATGTATTTTGTTCGCCTTTTGTGTTCCACAGTTCGAATTTTTAATATATTTAAAGATAGACGAGTAATTACTTTGTTAATCGGTACTTTTGCAAAAGTAATGGTGCCACGAATCTAATATGAAATATTTCAGACTTCTATCATTTGTTTTTGTTAAATTAAACAGCCAAATAGAAATTGAAAATGCAATTATAATAGTACTAGTAAATAGTTTATTTGATCTGAACGTGCGATCTAGTTAGTGATAATATTGACTAATGCGCACAACTAGCCAACTACGCCTTTTTAAGTTGATGGTATTACATCAAGCCGAAAGAGGCCACTTAGTCTTATACGTAACGTCTCTCCACTAAATCGTTGTCCTCCCGTGAATTGCGTAACCTAACATTATATTGCGCCCTGAGAGAACAAGAGCTAGCTCAAGTGGTAAGAGCTCTCTTACCCCAATTATGAAGTTGGGGGTTCGATTCTCACCCGCGGCATAGTGCGCTCATTTGAACAAAAAAAAAAAAACATTATATTGCGCCCTGGAGGCTTAAGCCACGTGGGGCTGAAATGTTAGGATCAAGATTTTACTTTGGATTGATAGAGATGTGGGATCAAATCGGTAGAATCGGATCGTAGAATTGTAAGATTTTACAAACTCACTAAATATGAATTTTTATTTAGTAAAAACATATAATTGACGATCAAAACACTTTTATTTATATTAATATTGATCTATAGTATATTGAGAATTAATGATTTTAGTGTTATTATTATATGAACATGTTTCTACAACTTACACGAAATTTGGGTTTTATGATTTCACTATATGAAAATATATATTAATATTTTTACAATGGAATCGAATTGTAAGATCTAGAAATTTTCAATTGAATAAGATCGTAAAATTCTAAAATCATGATAGAATCGCAGGATTTAGGATCGGTCAAGCATTTTTAGATCGTAAAATCATAGGATTGAATCGGAATTTTGATAACAATGTCAATACTTATTCTTATTTAAGTGGTATGAGACTTGATAAACCTTTTTTCAAAGACTAGTGGATCTTGAAGCGAAAGATAAGGAGATCGAGTTCATATTTTTGAGTTCGTGTATAAATATTTAAGACTAATCATAAACGGGGGACAAGATTGACAGTTTTACACTGAAAAAACAGTGACAATTTGTGCCTTTTAATTGTCATAACGAAAAAGCAAATAAGAAGCAAAGGGACTGTAGTGATAATAATTCAGAGATACAAGGTTGCAATTTATAGCAAAGACCGGATAGCAACCTAGTAGTAGTTGCCTAAGATAAGGGATATGATCCCTAAATACAAGCAAGTAATTAGGAAAAGATAAGTAAAAGATAATGGAGAACATCCCCCGCAAGATGGACGGGCTAGACGAAAGGCCGATCTTAGACATTAGCATAGTAAAACGGGACTTGGGAAGAGGCTTGGTGAGAGCATCGGCGAGTTGATCGTCATTTGCAATAGGAACTACACGCATAAGACCCGATTGAACCTTTCCGCGAATAAAATGGTAGTCAAGTGCGAGATGCTTCATCCTAGAATGAAAGACGGGGTTAGCACTAAGACTTGTGGCCCCAAGATTATCACAGTACACGGCAGGAGCAGCTGAAACCTAGATACGAAGTTCACTTAGGAGATTGCCAAGCCATGTCAACTCAGCCATAGCATTAGCGAGGGACCGATACTCATCTTCAGTTGACGATCGGGCGACAATGTGCTGTTTTTTGGAGCTCTACGAAATAGGGGTGTGACCAAGGTACACAAGATATGCAGCCGTGTAAGTGAAATCATCAATATTACCACCCCAATTAGAATCGGAGTAGGCATGAAGACTTGGTGGGGAGTTGCGATAGATAGTAATGCCATGAAAAGATGTACCAGCAAGATATCGAAGCAGCCGTTAAAGAGCATGCCAGTGACAGGTCGTTGGGGAATGCATATATTGAGAGAGTTTATTGGTAGCGAAGGCAATATCCAGACGAGTCAAAGAGAGATACTGAAGAGCACCTACAAGAGCTCGAAATTCTGTTGGATTGTCATGAGGAGGAATGTCACGCAGACTAAGCTTGCTGGCGGAAACCATGGGAGTGGCGACGGATTTGGCATCCATCATTTTGGCCCGAGTGAGCAGGTCACTCGTATATTTGTGTTTATTCAGAAAAAGACCTTGAGAACATGGTCGTACTTCCACACCGAGAAAATATGAAAGGGTGCCGAAATCTTTTAATGAAAAACGATGGGAGAGAGCAGCGATAAACGCTTAAACACCTGAGGCACATGATCCTGTAACAATAATGTCATCTACATAAACAAAAACAAACAAAGTGTAAGTTCCATGAAATAAGAATAAAGAGGTGTCGGAAACAGCATTGGTGAAGCCAACGCCAAGTAAGTATGAACGAAGCTTATTGTACCAAGCCCTCGAGGCTTGTTTAAGACCATAGATAGCTTTATGCAATCGACAAACATAATCCGTTTTGGTAGGATCAACAAAGCCGGGTGGCTGAGCCATGTAAACCGTATATGTGAGGGTGCCTTGAAGGAAGGCATCATTGATATCCAATCGACGAAGCGACCAGTCATTGGTAACAGCAAGACTAAGCAATAGATGGACCGCAGCAGGCTTGATGACGGACTAAAGGTTTCGGTATAATCAAGGTCAGGGCATTGGTGAAAGCCTATAGCCACGAGGCGGGCTTTGTGTTTGTGGATAGAACCATCCGGGTTATATTTTGTGCTAAAGACCCATTTACAACCTACGAGATTCTGATATAGGTTGGGTGCAACAAGCTCCCACGTTCCATTGTTGGTGAGGGCAAAGAATTTCTCTTCCATGGCCGTGCTCCAAAGAGGATCGAGGAGAGCTTGCTTAGTTGTTTTTGGTTCGGTGGATTGTAATTGGGCTGACAACATGAGATGCTCAATAGGCTTGTAGATGTTGTGCAAGGCCCTAGTAGCATGGGGGTGAGAAGGGGGAGAAGGTGGAGGAGGACGAGGAGGGGGAGGTATAGGAGAATGGGTGGTAGGGGACGCGGAAGTGGGAGGAGAGTAGGCAGGGGAGGACACAGGTTCAGGGGAAGACACGGGTTCATGGGAAGACACGGATTCAGGGGAAGATATAGGATCAGGCGGGGGAGTAGTTGGTCTGGTAGGGGTTTGGGGAAGAAGAAGGGGAATGTTAACCTGACACCAAGACTCCGAAGAGGGGAGAGGCTGACTCGAAGTGGGTGAGGTGGAGAAGGGATAGGAGTGGTCAACGAACCTAACATAGCGATAGCTATAGATATGATTTTTATCGGGGTCAAGAGATAGATAGGCATGTTGGGACGGAGAGTAGCCAATGAGCACACATACTAAGGATCTCCGGTCAAGTTTGTGACGGGCATAAGGGCGGAGCCAGGGGAAGCAAAGACATCTAAAATTTCGAAAGTTCGAATATTTGGGAGGCGACTTAAAGATACGGGTATAAGGAGTGGCGTTTTGCAGGGTGGAGGTTGGTATTCTATTTATGAGGTACATAACAGTGTGAAAAGCATATGGCCAATAAGTAATAAGCATGGAGGCATGAGCAAGAAGGGCAAGATCGGTGTCTACGATGTGGCGATGTCGTCGTTCATAAAATCCGTTGTGCTCGGGAGTATGGGGCGGTGATGTGAGATGTTGAATACCATGAGTGGCAAAATCAGGTTTAAGTTTCTTAAATTCGCCACCATTGTCACAATAAAAGGTCATAATGGGTCGAGAAAATTGCTTCTCAACAAGTGCTTTAAAATGTAGAAATGTTTGTCTTGTGTCGGATTTTTTACGAAGAAGATAAAGCCATATAAATTTGGTATAATGATCACTAAAAATAACATAATATTTATAGTGATCAAAAGATAAAGTAGGCGATATCCATAAATCACTAAAAATTATTTTAAGCGGAAAATGAGACACAAGGGACGACAAATCAAATTGAAGCTTATGACTCTTGTATATATGACATGCCTTACATACAAGATTTTTTTGAATAGATTCTTTGGAAGACAAACTAGAGACAATTAATTTCAAAATAGACTCGCGAGGATGACCAAAGCGATGGTGGAGATCAGCACCCCGGACAGCCACGGTATGAGCCTAAGGAGACGACATCGGCCAATAATAAACACCGTCCTTGCACAGTCCTGTGAATAAAGGTGATCCGGCGCTAGAATCCTTGACAACAAAAAAAGTAGAAGAGAAGTCAATAGAAACGTTATTGTCAAGACAGAATTTAGACACGGAAATTATATTTTTGTGCATCAATGGAACATGGAAAACATTAGTTAAGGAGAAAGAAGAGAGTTGAGTTGAACCCGTATTGACAATAGGAAGACCAGAGCCATCCTCGATAACGATTTCATCAGTGCCATCATATGGGTAGTGGAGGGAAAGGTTATTCAGATCAGCTGTGACATGGTGCGAAGCACCACTGTCAAGCAGCTAAGGTGAGGGAGGTAAGGGAGGGTATAAAGTGGTAAGGTTGGCTTGAGGAGACGGAGAGCGAGTATAGCGTGGGACTTGAATGTTGGGATAAAGAGACTTGAAAATAAGGCAGTAACCAAGAGTGTAACCTTGGGTGTGACTGTAATACCCGTCCCTTAGGAGGATCCGTAGACTAAACATAGTTGACTCGTGTGACCTTAATCGTCAGGACAAAATCATTGTTGACTCTGGACTTAACCTAGTGGGTGACACTCGGTCGAGTGTGGTGCACTCGACCGAGTGCAGGGGACTCGGTCGAGTGTGTTGGCACTCGACCGAGTGTGTCGTGATCAGCGTATTAATACACGTAAGTCAGAATTCAGGAATCGTTTCTTATTTTCTTTCTTTTCCCTTCCTTCCCCAAAACCCTAAATCGACACCTCTCTCCCTTTCACTAATCCTTCACCTTGTTAACCTATACCTAGGAATCTATCACGGGAATGGAAGTTTACGCTGACTCCGACCTAGTCAGTCGACTGTACGATAAGGTAAGTCACCTCACCGTCTGTATGTCTTTGGTTAGGGTTATGGTTTAGCGTAATCGAGTCGTACCATTTTTGTAGGTCTTAATGTCAGTATGCGATGCTCGTGTGATTGAATTAATGGTTGATGCTACTTGGAATGCGGTACAGGTAGGATTTCCTACTCAGTTGACTGTATAATTGTATACGTATTAATGTGACGTTATTGTACTGTGCTTTATGATATGATTCTATGTTTGTGATGGTACTGTGATGGCGGAGTTGGTGTGGTAGATGATGGAGTTGGGTGTGATCGGTATTGTGACTGTGATATTGTTTGTAAGCCATTGTGAGAGGTGGTCTCACCCCCATTGTTCGCCTCCTGCGTTCTCTCAGCGTAGGGGATGTTCACATTAAGGGACTTGGGTTATTGTGGGTGGTTTAGGTGGTTAGCTGCGGTCTTCCACTGACAGGGCTACATACTTCGGTGTGTAGTCGGTTACTTGTTGGGTGGTGATGGTGTTGGTGATGGTGGCGGTGTGGTGCTGTTACATTTTATTTGCATTATTGATTGTATATCGTTGTTTATTTGACTGACCCTGTTTAATGTTTTAAAAACTATGATGATCCATTCGAGGGTGGTGAGCAGTCTGGATTACAGGTTTAGATGTCGTTTTGGATGCTTGTCTGTGATGATCATGTTTGGGGATGGGAGATCGCTGACGCAGTTATCGGTATAGCTATGTTAGAGTCCCCAGTTGTACTAGTACAGTGATGTAGTTTTGTATGTTTTGTCCACATAAAATGTAATTAATAAAGTGTTGTTCCTTTATGGTCAGTTTGATATGTACTTACCTCGGGTAACCGAGATGGTAG
>VHZZ01011040.1:11860-22040 GCA_009801015.1 Silene noctiflora | reverse complement strand
AATATTTCATTGTACCCAAAACAGGATTTTTATCCTTTGAATTAGCAAAGTACATTGCCTCAGATTCTAAGCAAACTCCGATGTTTTGCATTGTGCTCAACCCATCTTGATCGCTGGTGTAGAAAGTGTACCCATTGATCGCATACCCGCAATAAAAAGTTGAACGAGCATTAGGACCAAGAGCTAGATGTAGTAATCTGGTTGAGTAACAATCATCATATGGGTTTTCATTATCGTAAATAATATCCTTAATGTAACACCCACGAAATTCCCGTTTTAGAATTTATATTTAATTAACTATTTTATTTTTCATTTTTACCAAATAAGCCTTATTTTCATAAAAATAGCATTTTTATATAAATAGGTAAGATTTGGGATTGTTTGGCCCAAATGGGTCGTAGAAACGGATTCTATATCGAATTTGAGTGGAAACCGAGTTACTTTGATAGTTGGGCCAAATATTGTGCTCTTAAGCCCTTTATAGTGTTCTTTGTAGGTGGAAAACCCTCCCACTTCATTTTAAACCTTCACAAATCTGAAATTTCTCTCCCTCCATCTCTATTAAAGCCATATTTTTCTCTCAAACTTCAAATCTTCATAACTTACTCGTTTCTCAACCGAATCAAGTCATTTTCGAGCCAAATTCTTCCTTTTTCTGTCCTCCATCTTTATAATTAAGAAAGGAGCCGGCTTTCCTTCAATTTCGTGCCATTCATCTTTTTCTAGAGTCAGAGTTCTTGCTAAATTCCTCCATTTTTATGTTTAGGTACAAGTTTGGTAGACCCGGAAGAGGATAACTTTGTCGTGTACGATTCTAATGAAGATTGAGGAGCTAAGAAGGTGACGATGAGAGGTTACTCGGCATTACCCTCAAATTATGTGCTTATTTGTGTTATAATTGGTGTTTACATGTTTAAAGATGTCAACTTTACATGTCTTTAACATGTTTCTTACTTGATTCACAATTGAATGTGTTCATCTTATGTTGTTGATGAAATTCGGTTATGTTGCTTATCGTCATATGAATGTCCTAAATGAATGAGTTGTGATGGGTACATGCTTGACTTTGTCAAAATACAACATCTTATTCATATTTGATGTGATGCTCATATATTTCATGGAATTGTTGATATGTAAACTATTGGTTTGTGGACTTTTGGGTAAAGTTGATGTTTGAATGTACAAATTACTGTTTTTTGTCTTATGTATATTTTCCTTTTCAAGTTTACATGCGAAATCCATGGTCAAATTCATGTTGGTTGCTGAATTGTGCTGAAACCGTATACAGTAGGCCCCAGCCGGTGGCCTGGCCGGCTGGGAAGTTCCTGTAAGATTGTTGTTTAATTTTTCATGTGTCGCGAGTCCCAGCCGGGGGACCGGCAGGCGACACCCCTGCTGGCTGGGAGGTCTGTGATATTAATTGTTAGAAAGTGGTTTGTAGGTTGTGTCTCAGCCGGTGGGTCGGCCGCCGGTAGCTCACCCGGCTAGGAAGTTTCTGTCATAAAATTGTAATTTGTGTTTTGGGCTTAGGTGCCGGTGGCTCACCCGGCTAGGAAGTTTCCTTCTCAAGTTTCTGTCATGCTTTTGTGCTTTCAATTAAGTTATTTTTGTTCATTCTCTATTTGATACGATTTGTTTACATTTGTAATTACATTTAATTTAATGTAATTTGGCTGGGAGAACCTTGAGGTACTCCCCCACTGACTGTGGCGTTCATGTTTACATGAATGACAGATACAAGTTGGTGCTCTATGGGGTTGAGACTCGTGTGAGCTAGCTAGCATCAACCTTTGACTTTTACATTTCGTAGCTTAGACTCACTCTTTTTGGAACATGTTATTCGTGGGATATCTTTCCCCATTTCTTCTAGTTTGTTTTTTAAAACTTAAGTTTACTCTTTTATACTCGTTTATTTATGTTTAGTGGTGTTCCGCATTGAACTTCAAAAAAATTTGAAAATCCCGCATTTTTTCGCTGTAATTTACTAGTTATGTTTATGTTATATCGCGGGGTGTCACAATTGGTATCAGAGCATTGATGCTCCCGACGCACACACGTGTCCCCCAACCTTAAAACTTAACTGGACCTTGAATAATGAATGAGAGATGGGTAGAACTAAGGAACTAAGTTGGTAGTCTCCTTGTTTATGTTATTTGGTAGATTCTAACTAGTTTGGTTTTGTGCTTTAATAGGATGGTGCGACCAACCAATGTGGAGAATACCATCATGCAAGCTCTTGCTTAAATCCTTCAAAATTAGAAAAGGTGTCAATGCCAATGTTAATGTAAACCCCGTTCTACCCGCTCAACAAGGAGGATATCGACAAGGTAGCTTTGCTTGGATTGCAAGCCAACTTGCAAGAAACAATGCTAGGACCTATGGAGGAGAAGTTGATCCATTGGAACTATCAGAGTGGTTTCGTGATATGGACAAGAACTTTTCTCTCTATAAAGTGCAAGACCAAGACAAGGTGAAGCTAGCCTCTCACTTTCTTGTGAAGGAAGCCGATAGGTGGTGGACTATAACCGGACCTAACGCTACTCAAGACCCCTTCCTTGATTCGAATCGCTTTAAGACTCTTGTGGAGACTCGCTTCTACCCTAAGGAGCTCAAGAAACAAAGATTGAAGGATTTCATGGACTTTAAGCAAGGAAAGCTATCCGTTTAAGAGTATACCGACAAGTTCAATGATCTTGCTCACTTTGCCGCCAAGTTTGTGAAGGATGAAGAAGATCTCATCTACTGCTACAAGAATAATTTGAATCCTAAGGTGGAGAGTATGGTGAGAAGAAACTCCGTGTCCTTTGTGGAAGTCTATGATGTTGCTATTTGGGCCGAAAGTTCCTTGAAGGCTATTGAAGAAGCAGCCCGACCTCATTTTGCCTCCTAATCTTATCGCCCTAACTCTTATGGCAAAAGACCCTTCGTGCCTTCATCTACTTCAAGTTATGCCAAAAAGAAGAGGTTCGTGCCTAGAGCTCAAGTGCCGAGTGGACAAGTTTCCCGACCAAGCAACAACAACAATCTTGAGAAACCCCGCAAGTGCTTCATCTGTAGACAAGATTTATCTACACCCCGGAGTTAGATGTTATGGCAAGCCTTTGACTTTTTTTCATTGCAAGAAGCCCGGACATCGCTACAATAATTTCCCCGAGAGGAAGATAACAACTCCTACTCCCAATACCAAGCCAAGAGGAACTATATTTGTCATGAGTCGTGCTGAAGTCGCCGTTCATCCCGATATCATTAAGGATATGTTCTCAATTCTTGATCATCCTTGCCTTATTCTATTTGATATCGGCGCATCTTTATCGTTCATATCTTCTAATCTTT
The DNA here is from genome assembly GCA_009801015.1 of Silene noctiflora. Taxonomy (NCBI): domain Eukaryota; kingdom Viridiplantae; phylum Streptophyta; class Magnoliopsida; order Caryophyllales; family Caryophyllaceae; genus Silene; species Silene noctiflora. The sequence continues at coordinate 18,707 of VHZZ01011040.1, read as the reverse complement.
CGGAAAAGATAGCCCTTGAGGCTATTCCAAGTGAAGATACTCCTATATCTTTACCATCCGGAGAGATTATTTCTTATTCCCTCTCCTGCTCCAATGTTCCTATTTCTATTTCGGAAACTCTCTTTCCCGCTAGCCTACTTCGTTTTCCACTTGAGGAATTTGATGTAATACTAGGTATGAATTGGTTGTCTAAGTACTATGCTAAATTCGAGTGTAGAGATCAAAATATTTGTCTTAAGAGTCTGTTAGGCGCCCGTGTAACCTATATGGGAACTCGTTCCCAAATGGGTTTGAAGTTGATTTCCGCTTTGAAGTTGGTAAGTATGGTAATAGAAGGTTGCCAAGCCTACTTGTGTGTGGTGACCTCTACTACTACTTCGTTGCCAAAGCTTGAGGAAGTTCCCGTGGTTCGGGAGTTTGCCGATGTCATTCTCGACGAGTTGCCCGAAATCCCTCCCAAGCATGATGTGGAGTTCTTTATCGACCTTGTACCCGGAACCGGAACCATTGCCAAAGCTCCCTACCGTATGGCACCAATCGAGTTAAAGGAGTTAAGATCGCAATTTGATGATATGATTGAGAAAGAATTCATTCGACATAGTGCCTCACCTTGGGGTGCTCCTGTGCTCTTTGTGAAGAAGAAGGATGGAACCATGAGACTTTGTATCGATTACAGTGAGCTTAACCGTGTGACTATCAAGAACAAGTATCCTCTACCAAGAATTGAAGATTTGTTTGATAAACTCAAAGGTGCTTCTACTTTCTCCAAGATTGATTTGAGATCCGGTTATCATCAAATCCCCGTTCGTGATTCTGATATTCCTAAGACCACCTTTAACACGAGATATGGACATTTCGAGTTTAAAGTGATGCCCTTTGGTTTGACCAATGCTCCCGCTATCTTCATGGACCAAATGAACCGAACTTTTAGTGAATTCCTGGATAAGTGTGTTGTGGTCTTCATTGATGATATCCTTATGTTTTCCAAGTCTGAAGAAGAGCATGTCGATCATCTTCGTACCGTGTTAGGAATTCTTCGCCTTCAAAAGTGGTTTGCCAAGTTTTTTAAGTGTGAATTTTGGCTGTCCAAGGTGTCTTTCCTTGGCCATGTCATATCTAAGGATGGTGTTGTGGTGGATCCCTCGAAGATTCAAGCCGTAGTTGAGTGGAAGAGTCCTACAGATGTTGGTGAAATCCGTAGTTTTTTGGGTTTGGCGGGTTACTACCGTCACTTTGTGAGAGACTTTTCCAAGCTAGCTAGACCGATGACTCAACTTTTAAAGGAGTCCAAGTTTGTGTGGACCGAAACTTGTGAAGATTCATTCCAAGAGTCGATGAGAAGGTTAACTACCGCTCCCGTGTTGACCTTGCGCGAGGATGGAGGAAACTTTGATGTGTATTGTGATGCTTCCAAGATAGGTTTAGGTTGCGTGCTTATGCAAAATAGAAGAGTTGTTGCCTATGCTTCGCAACAATTTAGAGTTCATGAAGTGAATTACCCTACTCATGACCTTGAGTTAGCCGCCTTCGTTCATGCTTTGAATATGTGGAGACACTACCTCATTGGAGTTCATTGTCGTATCTACACCGATCATAAGCGTTTGAGTTATATCTTCACCCAAAAGGAGTTGAATATGAGACAACGACGTTGGTTGGAGTTGGTGAATGACTATGATGTAGAGTTGTTCTATCATGAAGGAAAGGCAAATGTGGTTACCGATGCCCTTAGTAGAAAGTCGACTCATTCCTTGAGGGCCATTCGTGGTGCTTCCCAATGATCTTTGTCCCGAATTCCGTAGATTGAACATTCAAGTTATGGAAAGTGGATTTGACTATCTTGGTGCTTTGGTTGCCGAACCCGTCCTCTACCGTGAGATCCGTGATGCCCTAGTTGATGATGCTACTTTCCATATATTTCAAGCCAAGCTTCTTGAGGGAAAACCTAAGGATTGTGAGATTGATGCTAGTGGATATCTTCGTTACCAAGGCCGCATGTATGTACCTGATACCGTTGACTTGAGGTAAAGAGTGCTTTATGAAGCTCACCTATCCCCTTATTCGATTCATCCCGGAGGAGACAAGATGTACAAGGACTTGAAGCTTCAATTTTGGTGGCCTAACATGAATAATGACATTGTGTCATATGTTGGAAGATGTCTCACTTGTCAACAAGTGAAGATTGAGCATAAAAGACCCGGAGGTTTGCTATAACCCTTGGATGTGCTTTGTGGAAATGGGAGTCCATCTCCATGGATTTTGTGATGGCCTTGCCTAAGACCGTTGGTATAAAGGATGTCGTTTGCGTAATTGTGGATAGATTGACCAAATGTGTTAGGTTCATTCCCATTAAAGAGACTTGGAGTTTGGATCGCCTTGCTAGTGCCTATGTGGAGGATATTGTTCGTTATCATGGTGTTCTAAAATTGATTGTTTCTAACTGAGATCCTAGGTTTTGTTCAAGATTTTGGAAAGCCTTGCAACATGCTATGGGGAGTAAGTTGTTGATGAGTACTACTTTTCATGCCGCTACCGATGGACAAACCGAAAGAACCATTCAAAACCTTGAGGATTTTTTGCGTGCTTGTGCCCTTGACTTTCATGCTATTTGGGAGAAGAGCTTACCTATGGTGGAATTTTCTTACAACAACAGTTATCATGCTTCTATCAAGATGGCCCCTTATGAAGCCTTGTATGGAAGGAAGTGTCGTACTCCGATTTGTTCGGATAAAGCAAGTGATGTTCGTGATTTAGGACCCGGCAAGCTAACCGAGACGATTGACCATGTGAAGCTCATCCGAGAGAGAATGAAAGCCGCTCAAGATCGCCAAAAGTCTTACGCCGATGTTCGCCGTCAACCCTTGGAGTTTGAGTTTGGTGATAAGGTGTTCTTGAAGGTGTCCCCTATGAAAGGAGTAAAAAGGTTTGGCGTGAAGGGAAAGTTGAGTCCAAAGTACATTGGACCCTATGATGTTGTGAAGAGAATTGGTGCCGTGACTTACAAATTGGTTTTGCCCCCGAGTTTGGGTAAAGTTCATGATGTTTACCATGTGTCTCAACTTAGGAAATACATTAGCGACCCTATTCATGTGTTGCAAAATGAGATCCCCGAGCTTGAACCAAGCCTATCCTTTGAAAAAAGACCGATTCGTATCTTGGACAAAAAGGATAATAAGTTAAGGATTAAAGTTGTACCCTTAGTGAAATTTTTGTGGAAGTGTGGTAATATAGAATAAGATACTTGGGAATCGGAAGCCTCTATGCGTACCAAGTATCCTAGTTTATTTTCTTAAGGTAATATCCCTTGCTTCAAGTTTCGAGGACGAAACATTTTAAAAGGAGGGAAAGTTGTAACAGACGCGAAATTCCGGCTTTGAAATTTATATTTAATTAATTATTTTATTTTTCATTTTTACCAAATAAACCTTATTTTCATAAAAATAGCATTTTTATATAAATAGGTAAGATTTGGGATCGTTTGGCCCAAATGGGTCGTAGAAAAGGATTCTACATCGAATTTGAGTAGAAACCGAGTTACTTTAATAGTTGGGCCAAGTATTAGTCATTTTGGGCCCTTTCTAGTGTTCTTTGTAGGTGGAAAGCCCTCCCACTTCATCTTCAACCTTCAGAAAATCTGAAATTTCTCTCCCTCCATCTCCATTAAAACGTCATTTTTCTTCTCAAAATTCAAATCTTCATAACTTACTCGTTTCTCAACCGAATCAAGTCATTTTCACGCCAAATTCTTCCTTTTTCCGTCCTCCATCTTTCTAAGAAAGAAAGGATCCGACTTTCCTTCAATTTTTTGCCATTCATCTTTTTATAGGGTTAGAGTTCTTGCTAAATTCCTCCATTTTTATATGTAGGTGCAAGTTTGGACGACCCTGAAGAGGAAAGCTTTGTTGTGGACGATTGTATTGAAAATTAAGGAGCTAAGAAGGTAACGGTGATAGGTTACTCGGCATTACCCTCAAATTATGTTCTTATTTGTGTTAGAATTAGTACTTACTTGTTTAAAGATGTCAACTTTACATGGTTTTAACATGTTTTTTATTTGGTTCACAATTAAATGTGTTCATCTTATGTTGTTGATGAAATTTGGTTATGTTGTTCTATAAATAGTCATATAAATGTCCTAAATGAATGAGTTGTGATGGTTACATGTATGACTTTGTCAAAATACAACATCTTATTTATATTTGAGGTAGTGCTCATATATTTCATGGAATTTTTGATATGTAAACTATTAGTTTGTGGACTTTTGGGTAAATTTGATGTTTGAATTTAAAAATTACTCTTTTCCGTCTCATGTATATTTTCCGTCTCAAGTTTACATGCAAAATTCATTGTCATATTCATGTTTGTTACGGAATTGTAGGGCCCAACCGGTGTACCGGCCACCGGTGGCCTGACCGGCTAGGAAGTTCATGTAAGATTGTTGTTTAATTTTTCATGTGTCGCGAGTCCCGGCCGGGGGACCGGCAGCCTACACCCCTGCCGACTAGGAGGTCTCTGATATTAATTTTTAGATAGTGGTTTGTAAGCTGTGTCTCAGCCGGTGGGCCGGCTACCTGTGGCTCACCCAGCTGGGAAGTTTCTGTCATAAATTTGTAATTTGTGTTTTGGGCTGAGGTGCACGGCCGGTTGGCTGGCAGCCGGTGCCAACACTGGCTGGGAGACCTTTGATCCTCATTTATGTTTAGTTGGTTGTGGCACGGTGCAGGGCCGGTGGGCCCGCGGCCAGTGTCACTGCCGGCTGGGAAGCTCTTAATCCATTTTTCGTATCTTTCCTATACGATTAATAAGTGATGAGTTTATGGTTTGTTTGTACTACAATTACATGATATGTTGTAGAATAACCAAGTATGAGTTATATCATCTTCATTTTCATCTATTTATCGTATGTCAAGTGTGAATTACTTGCATGGATCGATTATTTGCCTTGAGCCGTTCTTGCATAGAAATGCCACTATGAAATGTGTACTTACTTGACTAAGTTTACGCCTTTTGCGTGCCGTTCTGCCGTGATTTGGTTAACTTTTCTTCTTTCTGCCTCTTTCATGCCGTTCTGCCGAATTTGAGGTACTCGAATTCCGTTCTGTCGTTCGGGTCTTGGATGCGAACCATTCCGCCGCATGTCGAATCGGGAAACGTGTATCCCGAGAGTCTGGCCAGGTTTAGAATAGGATCGGATATGTATTATCGTCATCCTACTTGGAGGAAATGAGTCTAGAGCAGTAAAGGTTATGTATTCATCATGTTTTGCATATGTCATTAGCCATGTGATGAATTACTTGTAGTTATTATCTTATTTGATGTCAATTATCGCCGCCTTTCCTTATATTCATTCTTATGTATACCTAATATGTTTTTGTGCTTTCAATTAAGTTATTCTTGCTCATTCTCTATTTGATATGATTTGTTTACGTTTGTAATTACGTTTATTTTGATGTAATGTGGCTGGGAGAACCTTGAGTTACTCCCCACTGATTGTGGCGTTCATGTTTACATGAATGACAGGTACAAGTTGGTGCTTTATGGGGTTGAGACTCGTGTGATCTAGCAAGTATCGACCTTTGACATTTACATTTCGTAGCTTAGAGTCGCCCTTATCGGAACATGTTATTCGTGGGATATCTTTTCTCCATTTCTTCGACTTTAGTTTGTAAAACCTAAGTTTACTCTTTTATACTCGTTTATTTATGTTTAGTGGTGCTCCGCGTTGAACTTCAAAAAGTTTTAAAAATCCTGCATTTTTCCGCTGCAATTTACTAGTTATGTTTATGTTATATCGCGGGGTGTCACACTTAAACCACTCATGAAAACGCTTGTTATGCTCATTTGAATACCACCTTTCGGTCTTATTAGGTTGTTTTTGTCTAACGTAACGCTAGTGTTCCGTGATGTAAGAAGGCTAGACCTCGTCATCGTTAAAAAGAACTTATGTATGAGCTATATGCCTCATGTTAAGTGACATATCTTTATAAACACAGCCCCTTAAACCTCTTCCTTTCATCCATTCACAATGACGATTCTTAGGCGCTCCAATTAACTCGTCGAAAGACAGGTACGTGTAACAATGTGAAAGAGCTTCATCGATAATAGCTTGCTAAACAATACACCCCTCGGGACGATGCCTATTAGATGTATAATCCTTGTAAACTTTCATCAATCTTTCAAATGGATATTGATATCTCAAATACACTTGCCCGAGATACAAAATCTCTCGGACTAGGCGGTCTGTCAAATGGACTATGATAGTGAAAAATAAGGGAGGAAAATACATTTCAAACTGACAAAGACTGGTGACGACGAGGTCCTGCAAAGAATCTGTTTCATCGGGATCGATGACTTTACTAGCAGTTGAATAGAAGAAGATGCAAAATCTAGTTATTGCATATCGAACCTTTTAGGTAGAATGGAACGAATGGCCACGGCGAATATTTGTTGCATCAATGTATGACAGTCATGTGATTTCAGACTAGTAAGTTTTAGGTCCTGCAATGATACAAGGCTTCTAATATTAGACAAATATCCCTCTACACATTAATTCCATGCAAGCATTCACATAACTCTTTTTCTCCTTCCTTGAAAGGGTATGAGCTGGTGGTGGCAAATAAGTCCTCTTTCCTGATTTCTGAGCTTCCAGCTCAGGCCTAATACCCATCTTTACCAAATCATCCCTAACTGCCTTGTTGTATTTTGTCCTACACGGAAAATTCAAAAGAGTATTGATTATATTATTGCAGACGTTGTTCTCAATGTGCATAAAATCTAGACAATGTCTGACCGGGAGGTCACGCCAGTACGGAAGTTTGATAAAAAATATGGATTTTTTCTTATAACCCCG
>VHZZ01011036.1:44348-55544 GCA_009801015.1 Silene noctiflora | reverse complement strand
ATAACTTGAACCCATTTTGAAACCTTCTGTAATTTGAGTTACATTTCGACTAATGAGCACTTCATTTTCGCTATCTTCCAATGCTCCCGCATCAAAATTTGTCACTAAAGATTATACTCAGGATTTTTTTATTAAGTTCTATAAACTTAGGCAAGATGAGAGGCCTATTGAGTATCTAAGAGAGTTTGAGAAATTGACTACAGATTTTCATTTTTTGCTAAACAAAAGGAGCTGTTTTTCTAAAGCACTTTTGGTGTTGCCTTGCCAACTTCAGTTGCAGTATAGAGTAAGCCGAGGGAGGCATTTATTATAGCTTGTCCACAAGCTCCAAGCCATAAAAAGCCACTGCCAAATGCAGAAGATGTCACTATTACCTGCAATGCTATTTTGCCTTATTTCAGCTGAACTTATTCTATTTATATTTCAGTTTGTAAATACTTTTAAGAACTTTGTTTGTATCCCAGGCATTAATCTTGGCTCTTAGATAAACGTTTAGGGTTTTATTGCATTATAATTCAGAGGAGATGCTTATAGAAGGACCCCTTCATCCACTGTATGAGACAACTTATATTTGAATGAAAAACCTTAGAATTTCCTTCTGATTTTTAAATCGTTTCAACTTGTGTTAGGCTGTAGTTGAGATTCAGGCCTAATAACATCTTGTGCCTAGTCTGTGGGTGTTGATCAAAGTCTGTTGGTGAGGTTTGAGTCAATCTTGTGCTTAGTCTATGGGTTAACTTGGAGCTTGCTGTTTTCCTGTTCCTTGTTCTTTAAATTCTGTGTTTAACTGTGGATTTTGAGGTCAAATCTGAACTAAATTGTTGTGAGAATTCTGTGGGATTTGTTGCAAGAATTATATCCAAGTTTAAGTCTTTCTGACACTTGTTCCGGTTTAGTCAAAAATCCAAAGAAGCCCTGCAGGTTTCACTACAAGAACAATCTAAATACAAAACACCGTCCCCGACAACGGCGCCATTTTGATGTTGTCGTCAAACCACCTAACAATATTTATATCTCAACAAACTAGCATAACAATTATGTAGAGGTCGAACCGAAAGGACATGGGTATATAAATTTCTCAATCTAAGTTTAGTTGTGCTAAGGTTGTCACGATTGAAATGGGTTTATAGACTAAACTAGTCAAAGCAAGTAAACAACAAGAAATATGGAAAGTAGGAAATGTAATCAAATGAAATGACAAGGCAAGTAAAAAGAGATATAAGCAAATGATAAACAAAAACTAGGGTGTTATGGGTTCATAGGGGAATCGTGGTAGAATCACAATAATGAGTCAAACAAACAATCATAGTTGTGTTGAAATCAAGTTGATTTATGTCTTACAATTCCTACAGAGACTTAGGTCTCGGAGTCGAGTTGATTTATAGCTTAGGATACCTACAACGACTTGGTTCTCCCTATTCAAATCTATGCATGGTTTAACAATCCTTGAGTTATATCTTACAAGTCATGTTGAAAGGATAGAGAATCATGCTAGGTTGTCAATCAAGCCTTACATCAAACATAACATGTGCATAAGTTGAAAACACAACATTAAATCATTCATATGAACTCATTAAGCAAAGATCTAAACCCATGGTTACTCCCCTAATCCCCCACTAAACCTAGGTAAAGATTTCTCACTACACACCACGATTATCATGTCAATAATTATATCACCCATTATAAAAAGGTTAAGCATGATGAACAAGTAAAGTAAATAACAAAGAATTAATAAAAGATAAGAAGTATACAACAAATAAAGGAAAGGATGGACATAAATAAGGAGGATCCTTGAATGGAGATGGAGATTTGTCATTTAGTCTTTAATGCAAAACCCAAGAGATCCAAATATAGACTATTGAAGAATTAAATTGTAAGAACAATATTGAAAGATTGATTATTGAAAGATTAAAGTGATTGTAGAGGGATTAATGTAAATTGAGGAAACATTAAACACTAATCTAACAGAGTAATCTAATCTAACCTAATCTAATCTAATCTAAGGAGGCATAATCTCAATTTATTACAAATTAGGGTATATATAGTAGCTACAAGATTAGGTTGACTAAGGGCTTAAATGACGATTAGGCCCCTTGATGAAATCCAAAGACTTGCTAGAGCCAGAGTAGGTCGTGCGACTCCTTCCTTTACAAGAAAGGGACCCTGTTGCTTAGCTGGCTCGAGATCTGGAGAGCTCGCTCGAGTTGAGTAGAGCTGGAGCGAACTGGCGCGAAGTTAGCTTATTTGAGCTCGGATTGTAAAATGGACGTCATTTCCTCATCCAGACTCTCATTAGAGATATTCAAAAGCCTAGACCACTTGATTTTTTGACGCCTGAGTGATTTTCTCTTGTAGTCGCTCCTTTGTCGTCATTGTTGAACAATAGCTCAAGGGGAGTTTGCATCTAAATCATCTCAAATCTTGCTTTATTGACTAAGGCCTTTAGTCTCGGTCTTCTCTGTGATTCTTGGTCGTTGGTTGCGATCAATTTAGCTCCAAAATGCTCTAATTAAGCAAGGTTAGCTCTCTTCTCCTACCAAAGGCACCAAACCTCATAGAATAACAAATAAGAAGCTAAAGACAAGAAATAACCCTAATAATCACGTAAAAGCATGTGGAACGAGGCTAGTTAAGGGACTAAATGTGCGTGAATACGGGTCACATTTGGCATCATCGTTAGGTGATGTATCACTATGTAAGGTGGTGTGTTTCTTGTAAATGGGATGAATGGTGGGTTAGTTGATGACTTAATTGGGCAGTGTAATTGAGGTAGCAGGGAACAAGCTTCATGCGGGTTGACTTTGGTTTCAACTCAAACTTTGATCTATTCGACTAACAATTTCGCGAACTCCTCGTCTTGACCGTCTTCATTTATCTCGCTTCATGAGCCGATACCTACAAATATTGAAATAAAACCAAGCATCACCAAATACTCGAAATAATAACCAATTGTGTACAATTACTACGATAAAACTAATAATTATCAATTAAATAATCAAATGAGCTATTAGACAATTAAATCGCAAAAAATCTAGTGAAATATAAGATAAAAGTATGGATAAAACGCTACCAAAATACGACTTATCAGCTAATGAGCAAGGGCTTTGTGAGGGAGTGTCTTAGTCTATGTGTTGTTCCAGCTCTCCCAGTGCCAAAGAGGGATGGAACATGGACGATGTGCACGGATAGTAAAGCCATCAACAACATCACCATCAAGTAAGTTTCCCTATACCTAGACTTGATCACATTTTGGATGAGTTTAGTGGTGCCAAATTTTACTCTAAGATTGATTTAAGACAAGAGTATCACCAAGTGAGGATCAAAAAGGGAGATAAGTGGAAGACATCCTTCAAAACTAAGCACGGTTATATGAGTGGCTTGTGATGCCATTTGGCTTGTCTAATGCGTCAAGTACCTTCATGAGATTGATGACAGAAGTCTTAAGGACTCATTTGGGCAAGTTTATAGTGGTATACTTTGATGACATATTGGTTTATAGCCCCTTAAGAGATGAGCACCTCAAGAACTTGCAAATGTTGTTTGAAACACTTAAGGAGCACAAGTTGTATGGCAAACTGGAGAAGTGTTCTTTTACGCAAAATGCAGTTCAATTCTTGGGGTTTATCATTTTTTACCAAGGCATCTTGGTTGATCAAGAAAATGTTGAAGCCATCAAATCATGTCCTATTACAAAGACCATCACTGAAGTGAGGAGTTTCCATGGCCTGACTTCTTTCTATAAGAGGTTTATCAAGGGGTTTAGCACCATTGTGGCTCCTATCAAAGAATGTATGAAGAAGGGAGAGTTCAAATGGAATGAAAAGGCTGAAATGTCCTTCAACACCATCAAGGGATTTCTATGTGAGTCACCTATTCTTGATTTGCCATATTTCAATAAGTTGTTCGAGGTTGAGTGGTATGCTAGTGGCATTGGCATTGGGTTTGTCCTATGGAAATAGCACAAGCCAATTGCTTAATTTAGTGAGAAATTGAATGGAGCTAAGCTCAATTACTCCACCTATGACAAGGAATTCTATGCCATTGTCCGAGCACTTAACCATTGGAGCCACTACTTGAAGCCTAAGCCATTGTACTACATTCTGACCGTGAGGCCCTTAAGTACATCAATGGCCAACACAAGCTCAATCATAGGCATGCTAAATGGGGGAAATTTCTACAATCCTTCTCCTTTTAAAGCAAGTTCGTATAGGGGAAAAAGAATGTGGTTGTTGATGCTTTGTCAAGAAGTTTCATTATGTTAAGCTACATGGAACAAAGAGTGTTGGGGGTTTGAACACATGAAGGAACTGTATAGTGAGGATCCCGATTTCAAACAAGAATGGGAACTACTCCAATCTGGACAGATCAAAGTTGGGAGCAACTACTTAGTTCAAAATGGGTTTCTATTCTTTGGAAACAGATTATGTGTGCCAATAGGACCTTACAGGAGCCTCATGGTTAGAGAGGTGCATGCCAATGGCCTTAATGTACACTTTGGCATCCAGAAGACCTATGACATACTCCAAGATCAGTTCTATTGGTCTTAGATGCTTAAATATGTCCAAGATGTGATCAACAGGTGTGCTCCTTTCCAACAATCCAAGTCTTACTTCGAAACTAGCCCCTATACTCCATTGCCAGTTCCAAACAAGACATGGGAGGACATTAGCAAGGATTTCATTGTTGTTTTGCCAAGGACTTAAAGAGACAAGGATTCAATCATGGTTATTGTGGATAGGTTAATCAAGATGGCACACTTCATTGCTCGCAAGAAAACTGAGGATGCAGTTGGGGTAGTTGAAATCTATTTCAAGGAAGTGGTCAAACTACATGGTGTCCCTAAGTCCATTGTTTCTGATAGGGATTCAAAGTTCATGAGCCATTTTTGGAGGAACCTATGTAAGAATTAAAGACTAGGCTCCTCTTTAGAACAAGCCACCAGCCTCAAACTGATGGGCAAACAGAAGTCATCAACAAAACATTGGGAAGGATCCTAAGATGCACAGTTGCTAAGTTATTGAAAGATTTGGATCTTAAGCTAACTCCTGCTGAGTTTGCTTTCAATAGAGCACCATCAAAAAGCACGGGCAAGTCACCATTTAAAGTGGTCTATGGCGCTAACCCACTCATGCCTACTGATCTTGAACCTGTCAAAGGGAACTAGGCCAACTTTGATGCCAAGAAAAGAGTGGAACAAATGATGAACATCCATGCTCAAGTCAAGAAACAAATTGAGAAGAATAATGAGGCATACAAAGCTATAGCCAAGGGTCCTAAGCAAGCCAAAAGCTTTGAGCTAGGATATCTTGTGTGGTTTTATCTAAGGAAGCAAAAGGTTCCCTGATAAGAGGAAGAACAAACTCATTCCAAGGGCAGATGGCCCCTTTGAAATACTTGAAAATATTGGCCCTAATGCATACAAGGTAAATCTGCCCGGGGAGTATGGAGTTCATGGCACATTTAACATTGGTGACCTTCGTTCTTATTATGAAGAGCTAGAGGATGACAACCTTGAGGATTTGAGGTCAAATTCTTTTCAAGAGGGGGAGATTGCAACAGAAGTTATCAGAATAGTCCCTATTGAACCCGGTTTTGGACTATCTTCAAGCTTGAGGTCTAGGGCATCCTCTATGGTCTAAGTCATGCAAGCAACGTTCAATTTGGATACTAGGGTGAGTTTTGAGTAACTTTGTACAGGAGAATTAGTCCTAAAATTGGATTAATCAAAAAATAGTTGAAAGAGCATACCTAGCTATCCGGATTGGATCCATTGGGAGAATAGGTGAATTGTCATTGTCAGCTTTCCTCTTTTGATCAGGAAAACTCTTTCGAGCTTTTGTGGAGTCTTTGAGGACTATTACTAATTCCATTGTGGCTCAGAAACTCCATAAAAAGTCCACTCTTCTATGTAATAAAGTAAGAGCAAGCCAACAAGGATGCTTGTCCTATTTAGTCTTCTACTTTATGCTTTATTTTCTTTCCAGCTTTTAGTCAGTTTGTGTAAGGCTTTTGGCCGTTGTCTTTGTACTATTTTTAAGCCAATATTGGCTCTTAGATGTTATTTGTGTGCTCAGGATTGAAACATCTTGGCCTATATAAACCAAGGCACCTTTTGTAACAAATCAAATTATGTTGAATTGAAAAACAAGGAACCTATTTTTCTTCCTACTCTTGGTTGTGTGCTTGAGTAAACCACTTGGTTGTGTGATGGAAGTGAGGTGCTTTCCTTTGTTGTGTGCTTACAAACATCTTTATCTTGATCATTGGTTTAGTGCTTTGATCAAGAGACCCTCTTCCCATTGGCTTAGTGCTTTGGAAAAGCCTATCCCTTTCATCATTTGTCAAACAGTTTGCTTGAGTATTAAATACTTTATGTCCTTTTCCTAAACAGTTTAAGTTTCAGTGCAGGATTTCTATACTAATAGATGTACACATAAAAAGATGTTGTACAAAGCTTGAGGCTGTATAATTTTCTACAATCATGAACTGACTTCTAGAAAAAATTTTGTTGTCATAGACTAAGTCATTGTTTCCTCTTTGTATTGTGTTTGTCGAGGTTTCCACACACCCAGAAGGATTATATTATCCCCCTCCCTCATCTTTTTCGCTTGCTTTCCTTATATTTGTAACCACGCACTATGCAAATGTATTTCCAACTACCAACTACAGCTTACTCCAAACTTAATATTAACCATGATTCATGCAAACTATCAATGTAAGAAAATCATCAAAAGAGGGACAACGAAATTACCAATGCACCCAATTTTCATTCCAGAACGAGTTTGGGCTCCAGCTCCATGGGCAGACTGGTCACCAGGACTAGGAGGCTTTGTCTTGTTTCCACTAGTAGCACGAAACTTAATGTGGAGATTAGTGATGCCATGTTCCTGCCCAGTTACATATTATTAAGGCATTACTCGTATTACAAAGACACATAACATAGTGAAACTCTAGAATTAGCTTAAATTCCTCTTACGAATATGATTAGATTCACACCACACGACGCGTGGAACCCAAAAAATATTTCAAAAATAAAATAAAACCAGGAAGGTACATTTAATTAAAAGACAATCCCTTAATTTTAGATTGATCATACACTTTAGACATTACTGAAAAGATGATAATTTATTGCACAAGGGCATCACCTATTTCAGAACAAGTACCGAAGTGAAGAATTTCGCCAGGCACATATTTCAATTTTGTTGAAGGACGATTCTACAAAGATTAAAATAAACAAGTGTTAAAATACGCCATGAATCGGTTAAGTCCCCTTTTTAAACAGCCCAACACGGTATCTCACTGACACATTGTTAGTAAACCACCTGTTTATTCTGGCTAAGATTATTTGTTTAAACTTATTTTCTAGCCTTAGTTCTCGCCTTAATTTAGAGATTATTATATACGGAGTACTCTCTATGTCATTACCTAGCTGTATTTTTGTAGTTTGTGCTCTTTAATATCAATACAACTTTTCTTTCCCTTAAATACGTGTTCTTTAATTATGTTCTTAGTTATATGGCAATGAGTTAACAAACTAATTTCCAAAATAAAGTCTCACACCGAAATCTAATACCATGATGAACATAAACGTAAATAATCAAAATAAAGACTCATAGTAATGAAATTCCTCGAGTTTTGGTCATTTGCTCTAAGATAATTATTGATATTAGGTTCTTGGTTGGGGTTGGACGGATGTTGTAATCTCATCTTCACCTTTATCGATTATGGTGGATCGATAATTTTTGAGGGCGACAGAGGAGGTTCCTTAACCAGCTGTAATCCTTGAGAGCTAAACATGTAGCATACAGATCTTTGTCCAGCTCTAGAACATTCACCTCTACTCAGAACACCCAAATTGAATATTTTCTCGAGAATTGCGTCAAATGACTACTACGGAGTAGCTTATAGTAGAAAGGAAAACAATACTTCGATGAACCATTTTACTTTATACCATTATAATTAAGAACAAAAGAAGTGTATATCTGCAATTCTGCATCCTCATAAATGGAAATTATATGGTTCGGTTCAATCTACAACAATAATAATTTGTTCCTTGCTTCTTAAGTAGGTGGGCTATGTTGCTCGGACTCATTATCCGACACGGGTGCATGTCCATGTGTCGGACTCTTGCCAATTTTTTAAAACCCACTTCTTGTGTCCCGGCCAATAAAAGCTTTAGCTTCAAGTAGACCTGGCAAAACGGGTCAATCGGGTTGGGTATGGGTCGGGTCAGTTTGGGTCGGGTCTGACACATATTTCGAGTCGGGTTCAGTCATGTCGGGTCGGGTCGGGTCACTTTCGAGTTTCGGGTCAATTTCGGGTAACCTGTTGTCGGGTCATTTTGGGTTGGGTCATTTTCGGGTATAGGTCATTTTGGGTCGGGTTGCTAACTAGTTAATGGCTAAGTACTTTAGTTAGTGCTATTTTGATTAATAAATATTATTTTAAAAAATTAATTACTTATAAGGTATTTTTATAACCAATAAAACTTTATTTCGAAATATTATATATTAATGTGACTTAGTACTAGTCGTTTCAGGTTATTTTGGTCACTTCAAGTCATTTGGGATCGGGTCAATTATGAGTTGGGTCTTTTTGGGTTAGGTCACCTCAGGTCGGGCCAACAGTGGGTCAGACAATGTTCGTGTCGGGTCTGGGTCGGGTCAATTAGGGTTTCGGATCGTATTCGGGTCAAGCAAGTTCGGGTAACTTTTGAGTCTCGGGTCAGCCTTTTCCGGTCGGGTCATTCGGATTTGACCCATTTTTCGAGGTCTAGCTTTAAGCTACCATGTTGAATCACCCTAACTCGCGTTGAATTTATACAATTTTCCCCCAATACAAACTACCTATGTTGCTCGGACTTTTCAATATTACCTCGCATATCTGTGTCGGCAACTCCACACTCGAGTGTGGGTAACCCGGACACTTCATTTTTGACCAAAAACTTATTTTTTTTATAAAATAGACGAATCTAGCACTTGGACACGTACTTGTGTCGGATACTTCTAAGTTCTAACCTTGTCCAAGCAACATAGCTAACTACTGATTGTCAGTTGAACACTACTCTAGCAACATTCAAATGTAAGGGAAGAAAAAACATTACATCTAGTGAAGGTTTAAAGCTCCACTGCTATTGTTCAAAATTTCGGTTTCAGCATTAGTTATCAACTATAAACCATAATTTCAGTGTGAAAGGCACATACCAATAACCTTGCAATGATCTTATAGAATGATTGAAAATCTCTATTAGTGCATCCCACTACTATCCCAAAAAACAACGTTACCCTAACATCTCAAGGGTTCCCGTAAATTGGAAAATAAGAGTGTCAGATATACAAAGTGACTGTTTTCAGAATGATCCTAAATGAAATTTGCGTCATAACTAAATCAAACTTAGCGTAACACCCTCGTTTAAGCAGAAACCTTAACTAGACATTTCTGATTAAACGAACCCGTTACCATCTCAGTTTCCTGAGATAAATGAATATCAAATAAACTTGCAAGCACTTTATTAAATAAAGATTTAGATGTCGTCTAGCGATTACAACTAACAACGTAAAAGTGTTGAAACCAACTTAAAATAGAACAATTGTCCGACTAGACCACTAGGTGAGACTCTCTAGACATGATGGCTCGTCATTCCTCCCAGCATCCAAGCACAGCAGCAGCAACACGTAAACTTCAACCATCTAGACCTACTTTATTACATGCCCCCCATTCAAGTGAAAATCATTGAATGGATCGACACAGGCCACCCCGGAAATAGGTGACAAGAATAATAGACATAACACGGCCAGCATATGTTAAATATATATAAAGCGTACAAGTAAATAATTAAACAAGACATGGATTAAGACAGAATGTAAACAACCAACAACCAACGACCACAACCTTCCGTGCTACACACACGGCCAACCATGCCACACACGCCTCTCGTCTTACAATTCACTCACGACACCGCAACGCTGTCGGTTGGACCACCCCGCTTCGACTTCTACGTGTCAGGCCTACAAAATCATCAAGTGCCCAAAGCTCTTAAAAGCGCTCCTCTACGAACTCGGTGCCTAATAAATAATATTTCACGTAAATATCGCTACTAAATAATTTTACGCGACAAAACAACGTATCGTGACCCAATGTGTGACCGTACACGTAGCCTAAGCCACGGCTAGGCGATGACTTGACCACCAACCATACGGCCTCAAGGCAGCCGGTCATTGTAACACCCGCAATTTTTATTTACGGAAAAACAATTTAATAATTTAATTAAGGCAAAATATATTCAAATCTTATTTTCGGGTAAAATATATATTTTGGGTGTAATATTCATATTGATAATAATAATAATAATAATAATAATAAAGTCCATCTTGAATGTATAGTAGCATTTAGACGTAAATTAYGTGAATTCCGACTCAAGCTTAACTCTTTTGGGCCTAAGTCGGTCTTGGACTATAAAGCCCTCTRTTTTCCACTCACCTTCTCCTAAAACCCTCCCTTCATCSTTCAAACTTTCAGCATACRCATTCCCACCACCAAACACCATTGTTACATTTTCACCAAAGCTTAAGACTAGCCTAATTCCTTCGTTTCTCATCCGTTTCCCTTGATTTTCGCACCGTTCTCTTCCTCTTTTCGTTCTCCTTATTAGTAAGCAATAAAGTTCAAGCTTTTCCCTCCTCTTCCAGAATTTCGAAATCCCCTTTCTCCCTTTAATGGAGAATTTCTCATCTAACAACCTTTATCTTGTGTTTAGGTGAAGAATTGAAGGTCCCGGAAGAAGGAAGTTGCGTTTTTGGAGGCTCACTCGAAGATTAGGAAGCTTAAGATAACCTTGATAGGCTCCTCGGCGATACATGAGATTATGGATGTTTGTTTGAGTCAGATATGTGTAATTTCGTGTTAGAATGGTCAAAGTTGGTTCCTTTGTTGATTTATATGTTTGAATTCGGGTTTTGGTTGAATAATGAGTATATGTGTTGTTAGAATAGATGGGTTCATGCTGGGAATTGTTGAAAAAATGCTTACACATATGTTTGGATGAAATTACATGCTTTTCATGTCTCAAATGTTGAATCCTTTGAGTAAATTCACATGTTGGATTATGGGATATCATGGTTGCTGGAAATTACATGTTTACATGTTCATCTTGCTGGATACATGTTAGAAAATAAGTCGGAAAATCGTGTTTCTTGT
>VHZZ01011035.1:17926-32758 GCA_009801015.1 Silene noctiflora | reverse complement strand
AAGGAGGAGATGAGTCAACCATTGCCACTTGGACATACTCCAAACGAGATTCGGGCGTACTACAAGGCTATCAAGGGCTTCAACAAGAATTTTAGGCTATTTGGGACCGGAGACGAAGGGGTCGAAGTGTGGTATGATCCTCCTTGTAACAAAGGTGAGCGTCGATCTTTCTCTTACACTCCTAGCATGGTTTCTTAAATGGCCAGCCAATTAAGCACTGAGCGAGCCGCCCGACTAGCTCTTGAGCAACAAGTTCGCCAGACTCAAGAACAGGTGGCAGCCATGCAAAAGGCTTGGGCTGAGATGCAGGCTTCTCAACCCCCTAACACGTCCTCAAGTTACCCTCCATCACATCCTAGAGACGACTTTGCGGCCGACGGGCATGGGTTTGGAACTAGTGGTACCGTTCAGTAATAAGTTAGTAGTGTCGTCTATGTTAGTATTTAGAAAATATGGCTTATTTGTATTTAATTAGTAAGACATTGTACGTATTTGACAAACTTTTTATGTAAACAAATTTGTTTTTCCAATCGCGTTCAATTTTTTTTTTTGGTTGGCTACTCTTGATTCCCGCTTGGCGGTCGATATGAAAATTGATTCCCGCTTGGCGGTCGACGATTGTATGACAAATTGCAGGTCTTGGTTGTGTTTGTTGGACGGATTTGAAACAATGCATTGCATTGTGGCTCACTAGAAGCTGTGGATTCTGGAACAACTATTTTAATTTCTGACGGAAATTCCGTCAGAAAAGTCAAAGAAAATTTGACTTTAGTGACGCAAAATCCGTCAGGAATGTCAAATTTTCTTTGACTTTCATGACGGATTTTCCGTCAGATCCTCTTTTTTCAAAATCCCCTCAGGTGCCACGTGTCAGATATACTGACGGAAATTCCGTCAGGAAAGTCAATTTTTCTTTGACTTTCCTGACGAAATTTCCATCAGGATCTCCTTTTTCAAATTTTCTGTGATACTGGCTTAGGTGCCACGTGTCAAGAAAGACTGATGGAAAAATCGTAAGTATCCAAAAGTACTGACGGAAATTCCGCCTGGAACGCGTTTTTAGTGATGAATTGTAGTGACGCGTACTACCGACGAAATTTCTGTCAGGAAGCCGTGTTACTGACGGAATATTGCTGTTTATGACGGATTTTTTTCCGTCAGTTTCCCGTGTTTTTTTGTAGTGAAAATGAGTTGAGTTGAAGTAAAGTGAGGTGAAATGAGCTCAAACGAAATGAAGTAAGCTGAATAAAAGCAACATAACCTTACAAATAAAATAAATTATTTTTATTGAGGAGTTGACAACAACTGATATGAAGATATTCCAATATTAGGTCGAGATAATGGAAGGAAAATAGTTGAGAAATGAAACGAGATATTGAAAGGGAAGATTAATAAAATAGACAAATTCGTATTGAAGATGGGCACTGTCCGTCACAAGTTGAAGACGGATAATGTCCCTCTCATAATATGCAAGTGACATTATCCATAAATTGTTCCATTTCTCTCCACTTGCCCTCTCACTTGCCTTAATGTGCGAGGGACACTATCCGTTTTCAGCTTATGACGAACTATCCGTCAAAAATAAGACGCTTTCAATAAAATAATTAGGGACAAAAAGGAAGTAGATTAGAGAAGCAATGGTAATCCCGATGCATAAGAAGGAGAAGAAGAAGAAATGGTCAAACGTTGGGAGAGGCGAACACCAAACATCGCGCTCCTCTAAACGCCGCAACACACTCCTCTTTGTTCATTTTAATGACGTCATCCACACGTGAACCCATTATTGTTTGACCATTTTCTCACACCACCACCCTTTCCTTTTGTTCATTGGTCTTCTTCCCTCACGTGCGCCTCCTTCCCTATTATCCTCTGTTTTATTTTTATTTTTATTTTTATTTTTTTACTCTATTGTTTTTAAATATTAAAGTAGGAATCGTAATTGTAATAAGGATAATAGAGATAAAATAATTTAGAAAGTAGATGAAAAGTTGATAAAAGTGGAAAATAAAAATGACAAAGATGTATATTAGGGAGGAAATAGTTATCCACTTGTGCATTCTCATGATTTTTGGTATTTAGACTAATTGTGAAACACGCAAATAAAGTCATTAAGGCCTTGTTCTTTTAAACTTAATATCAATTCATTTTAGTATCGTTCAACTCTATTCAGTTCAATTATTTTTTCACAAATTAAGACCATGTTCTTTTCGGCTGAACTAAACTTGAACTGAACTTAATAAAGCTTATCTGAATAGAATTTTACTAAATGGAACTGAATTGTAGTAAGGCTTTGTTCTTTACGGCTGAACTAAACTCAAGCAAACTTAATGAAATTGAACTGGACTTAATGGAGCTTAACTAAACTAAACTGAAGTAAGAGTTAATTTGTGAAAAGATTAGTTGAACTAGGCTTAATGGAACTAAATTAAACTAAACAAAAGTAAGAGTTAATTTGTGAAGAGATTAGTTGAATTAAACTGGACTCAATTGAAATAAGCTGAAATTAAGTCCCAAAAAATAAGAAGAGTTAATTTGTGAATAAATGAGATAAACAGAACTGAAATGAGGAGAAATTAAGTCCAAAAGAATTGAGAAGAGTTAATTTGTGACGAGATGGGTTGAGCTAAACAAGACTGAATTGAACTAAATTGAACTGAAATGAGTTGAAAATTAAGTTCAAAAGAACAAGGCCTAACTCTTACTTAAGTTTAATTCCTTTTAAGTTTAGTTCAGTTTACTTCATTTCAGCCTCATTAAATTTAGTTGAGTTGTTTCCAGCCAAAAAAAAAATAGTTCTTATATATCATTAAAGAGTTATAAGGTAAGGATGCTCCCTTTGGATTCTCTAAAACATTACTTTAGCTCAAAAGAGAAAGACTTTGTTACGAAGTGTAGGATATAAATTCTTATAAACATACTACAAGCTCACAACTATGGAGTAATCCTTATTTAAAAAATTTATACAACAGTTGTTTTTTTCATATTAGAAGTCCTAATTTAAAATTAAACTCGGAAAATAAAGAAGAGTTTGGTGATCATAAATTTGTTGTTGAAGTGTCATTGTTTTACTCTCCTAGATCTTGTGTTTGGAGCTGCTTCTTGCTTACTCTGTTAAATGCTGCAATCCCGATGTGTTTCTTAATCAATAATCCATAATTAGCGAGAAAGGACTACTATTCTTTATGACAAACCACCATTGTTTAAATACTTGTATGATTTTGTTGAAAACCATACCAAAAACAAACTTTGCTCCGTATTTTTCGCTTGTATAAATCTAATGAGGTTTTTCATAAATACTTGAATAAGACGGTTTCACGATTTATCATTAATATTAGAATAAGACAGTCTCACATGATGAGAGAGTTATTTTCCATAAAAGAAATCTTGTCATTTATTAATATCACACGCACAAATAAACGGTTTTACCGTGTCACACAATAATTACAATTATATCATAATTCATAATACTCCTCCGATAATTAGAAGAGCATTAACGATGGGTTAGGTGATCAAGTTAGTACGGCGACATCAGTATTTAGGTAGAGTTTACTTGGATAGATATGGCCGTGGGCCGTGGATTAACGTCTCTACCTAGCAAATGTTGTTGAAGTGTATATAGGTCAGTTATTTTTTGGGAGAAAGAGGGTTGACATGTACTCCGTATGCGAAGAAGAAGGTGGGGGCAACAAAGAAAAGACATGAGATGTTGAAATGGTAACTTCCGATGCGTCAGCAAATGTTAGGCCACTCACGGTCTTTGTGTGATCATCTTTTCCCTTTGTCCCCGCCTTTCATTTTTCACCTCTTTTTGTCTCTTTTCTTTTTAACTTTACATTTTCCCCCCTTTTCTTTTTTCTATTTTTTACCACCCAAACATCGTCCACCTGTAAACCATTTTTCTTCTTCTTACCAACATTATCTTGCTCACAATTCTTGTTTTCAAACACAAATTATTATGGGTTTTCATCGTCCAATTAAATGCTACTGTATTTTCATTGACTAAACATTCAGTATTATCTATAACATCTCATCTTGCTTAAAACGGTATTATCCGTCTGTTTTTTAGAATTAAAGTCACCCTTTTTAAGTTCAGTTCAACAATTTAGTTTTTATAAATTGAGTTCAGAAAAGTTCATCTCCTTTTAAATTCAGTTTAGCTTTAGGTACTGTTTTTTTCGGCTGAAAAGAGTTGAATTGAACTGAAATGTAAGAGGTAATTTGTAAAAAGATGACTTGAACTAAACTGAATGAAACTGTACTGATATGAGCTGAAATTACGTCAAAAAAAAAACAAGGTCAGTTTAATTCAGAATAGTCCAACTCCAAGTTCACTTAATAAAAGTTCAGAAAAGTTAAGTCCAAAAGAACATGGCTTTAGAAAACAAAACAAAACTAAACTAAACATAAATTGTTCAATAGTCTTACGTAATGATTATTGATTATGAAAGTGAATTAACATTAATTATACTTCAACTACCAGCTAAACATAGAATAACCATCCTAAGTTTTTACTACAATTATTTTCCCCTATAATCAATTCGAAAACCGAGTTTTCATATTGTCATATACTCTGTACTAGGATTGGGATCCAACACTCGATACTTGGAGATGAATACGATATTTAGACCGACACATCATTAAAGCCAAAACACGCAGAATGCATAAAAATAGGTTAACCAGACACTTGAATACGGATTCATGTGGAATACTTTCAAAAAGTGTGTGGGATAAGCTATGAAAAGTCATTTTAACTTGCAAAAAATATCTGACAAACAGGAACAATACTTCTGAGTGTCACTATCAATAATGAAATCATGGAGTTGGGTAACTTCAGTTGGTTTATTGCCACAAGAAGAGTATACTGTTACTAGTACAATAACATAGTCACATGTATCCTTTCTGGTCTCCCATTTGTCTGGACAATATTATATTACATCCAACTTACTGTTCACTGAGAGTATACTGAAAGTTTGGATACCTTGAATGCAACCCAATTGGAAAAATCCCGACTTTCGGGCTTTCCGACATCTCCTTATCTAATACAATAGTAAGACTGCATAAATCCCCCTCTCCAATAGTCGAACGAAATATATTGTGAATATTCCTCATGACGTAGTTTAAATTGAGGTGTCCAAGTGTCAAAGATTGGAGCTTTCGCATAGTCGTAACATAAAGTAGGATATCAACTTAAATATTACGTGATTCAGCATTGAAAAGGCTATGAGATCTATAGAAAGACATTGAATATATATATTAAGACTTCAAAGTAAGACGTAGGAGATCCAAAATTGGTTCGAATATGTCCCTCCAATATTTGCAACAATTACAAGTTATCGAGAAAAGATCTTAAGATCACCTGAACAATTGAGCTCAGATAATTTTATTTTTGCCTCCATAAATGCCTCTATGCTCCTACATTATCACTGCTTGAATCCATTAATATCGTCAGCCTCTTTGCTTTTTTGATAAATTCTCTGCAAATACGAGTAAAGATCATCGTCAAAACAGTGCACGTCCAAAAGTGTAATCAATATAATCATACTTAGATGGAACGGTTTCACATCTGCGTGAACCAGCCCCTTAGACCTATAATAAAATAATGAGTACACAAGGCTTTGTGTTATCTCATAGACTCATACAGGGTTCACACTGCAATAAGCTGGATAGAAGAGGGAATAGACTCTAGTAACTATTGTACAGTATATTGTAATAATATAACGGTCAAAGTCAATGTCGTTTGCCCGTCACAATTAGATGAGGATAATATCAATGATATAGAAGGAAAAATAGGTAGGAAGAGGGAGGAAGTCTTACTCGAACGGTTCATCTCCAATTTGTTTGGATGAACCGGTCCCATCTCTGTAGATTACACGGCTTTGTATATCTGAACCCTCTATGCCGAACATGTTAGCTAGCCTGCTGCAAAGTTCGTCGTAAGAGGCAAGCAATGTGAGCTCAAGAGTACGGCCTACATCCTCAGATTCCATGAAAACCTTACAATGACCAGTCTCCAAATCCAAATCAAGTTCCGGATTATGAGCGGACCCAGAATTATCGGAAACATTGCCTGTCTTATCTCCATTGCCTTCTGAGGAACTATTACCCGAGCAGCTAAGTGACATTTGTTGCTCGGTTAATATTGCTTTGCCGAAAAGAACAAATTGATGTGGTTTGGCGTCATCTGATCTTTTTCTAATTAGGTTTGAACTTCCCATAGTGAGTAAGCACGAAATGTTGTCATTATTATTATTAGTAGGATTTTGAAAACTCAAAGAAGTTGAAGGTCGGTTGGGCAGAGAGGTCAAAGGATCCATTGCTGGAAAGAGACCCGACTGTAGTTTGCTCATGTGAAGATCGGACAAAGAAAGACCGAATTGAGCATGCCTGGCTCCCTGCATGCCAGCAGGAGAATTGTCGGGTAAACATCCAAATGGGTTGCTCGGCCCAAGGAAGTTTCCGGGATATGTGGGGACGGGAATTTGTCCGTCCATTGGAAAGTCGGGATGGTGGGGAAGTCGGAATTTTTTTCTCGGTGGGGAGAAGGGGGATAAATGAATGGCAGGCATATTAGAGACTAATTCTACCAGCCATGGACTAACACGTTTCACATTCTGCAGTAAATCTGGTTCATCCCATGTCACCTGCAGATGGTAGATTAATAGAAAACGTGAATTCCCAGAAAGACAGTTTTGCTCAGTGTTTTTTGTGAGACAACTCCTTTTACCTACTACTCATTATACATAGAATTCAATACTTGCAATTTGTTATTGTACAAACTGTGAAGAAAATGGCATCTTATAGAGAAAATTGCAACTAATAACACAAGGGGTACTATAGTGTTATAAAAGCACCATAGTACCGACTACGAACTAAAGAACATTTCCGGAATACACAAGGCAAGGCAACTTCAACATTTTTATTTTGTACTGTCACCCTCCTATCCAGAATTCCAGATCATTTGACATTCTAGAAAAGTATTTTGATCCAAAAACCGTAAATATTCAATATTTTCACTACACTATGTAAAAAACCTTTTTTACTATAGCCTTCTTTTACACCTATAGGTAATTGAGTATAATACCGACTATGCCAACTTCCACAGTTCCACACACAAAAAAGGATCTTTAGTCGTTTTAAAAAGCACTAAATAAACTTCTAATTTATGTGCCGAACACTTGAATGACAATTAACGTTGACTGAAGGGAGTTTTTAGTTTGTGTGATAGCGCCAGTCGGATTCCAAAGAGAAATTACCCTACCCAATTACTCCGTACTAAGGTAAGCACAAGTTTTTGCCAGGGACAATTATTGCAAAGTCAGCAAAAGATATACATCAATTACAGAGAGCAAATACTCCGTATCTAAACTGAATAGAGTTCCAGCTAGAACAGTGCAGCGAAGTGATACTCTCTGTTCATTGGGATTATGATGTGCACATCAATATTCCCCCAAAGCATTTGTTGAAAAGTATTCCTTTTATCAAGTCGCTTTATGAAGTGAACTTATTATAGATATTCCGAAGAAACACGCGAGCAAGCCATATTTAACTAAGGAGTATTTTTCTAGGCAGTTATTCTCTTCAAGTAAATCCAGCCAGTGTCACTATTTAAACTCCTCAACACTCTAGTAAATACGAAACTATGCAAGAGCATGAAAAAATAAGAAATTTGGAGGTCGTTCAGGCTTCAAACCAATGTTACTCCCTCATCATATAACTGTGCATACCCATTTCCAACACTTAAGAATTAGACATAGGTGTGACACTTGATGCTTAATCTAAAGCCAAAAAAACAGTCAATTCCGATACGCACCTGTGTTGGATACCTTTAGAGGAGTCTTACAGTAACATAGATTCGAACAACAACAAAGATGCCAAAATTCAGTACTCATGAGGACCAGCACATGAATAACAAAAAATTAGAAGTTGACAGTACCTGGAGAAGCCTCCAAGGTGAATCAGACCAGTGAACAGGATCTGCAACCTGAACTGAAGCTATAGTACCCATAAACCAGCTTATCCTGGAGGAATCCTCAGTTTCAAAAGGCATCTTAAACCGCATCCCAGAACACCACCGAATCTGAAGGGCAGCCTTAACATGTCCGGCCTTTACTAAAAATTCTGGAGTACCTGCTCGAGGATAGTAAACTATTTCAAAGCTCTCCCCTTTAGCAGCATATGACGCAGCTTCGACAACACAGTCCATCTTCACTTTTCCCTTCCCTGTCATATTCCCACCTGAATTATTCCCATTTCTTCCAATTCTACCCTCGTCCTCTCTCAGAAAAGCTGAGAAAGCACCATAAGTCAGTACAGTTGGTCCCGGGTTCCATCCCGAAGTCCCATCATGTCCACCGCCGAGCCCCCTCTTAGCTCGTCGTATCCCAACACAAAGGTCCCCATTGTCTGCCCTCAAGAACACAATAGAATCCCCGGCTACGAGCTTCTTAGCATTCACAAATGAACTCCACCCGGTAGTCAACAAATGGCGTCTTGGAGTTCCCCTATATATATGTCGAAATTTCCATGGTTCCCCATGAACATCCTTTGCAATAATGTTTTGCACAGGGGGATCGGCCGAATAATCCAACCTCGGAAAGATTGTCTCTGCACAATAGCGTGGCACGGAAAACCCTCCCCCATTATTCGCGTCAGATTGAGTCAATGTCTTAGCAAAAGAAGCGGGTTTATTATCCTGTATTTCAGTCCCATGAACTCCACTAGTATCATCCACATAGTCAGGCTCATTACCCACAGGAATCAACCGAATTTTAGCATAAACCTCGTCCGTCTCCTGGTCAGCTAAATACTTTATATCCTGAACTCGACATAGAACATACGGGGGTATCCTCGGAAAATTGCGAAAGTCGACATTCCCACTAGCATGCTCAATATGACCTTGAACAAAGTAATAAACTTTGGAATTCACAGGAGGCATTTGTACCATCCCACCAGCACAGGCATGCCATAATTGAGAATCTAAACAATTATCAGCCTGTTTTACTTTATCCTTTGGATCCATAAAAGTAATCATGGGTGCAAAATGTTAACAAAATCAACACCAATCAAACCCCAAATCACACTAATTCACTAATATAACAACAAACTTTCTCAAACCCTTTGTCAATTACAATTATTCCTACCTACACAAGAAACAAAAATGAAGAAGATCTATAATATTAATATATTCTCCACTAATATAAATTATAAACAACACAAGCTTCATACAAAAAGTGACATGAACAATATAAATACTCTGTCTGTCCGAATCATTTGTTTGTCTTTTTTACTCTTTGTCTCATCTTTGTGAGACGTATTTTAATCAAAGGTAAACAAATAATTGAGAGGTAATGAGTATAAATATAAATAAATACTCCATATTATTAATAAAATTAATCTTTACTTACCTCACAAATATGTCATGGATTGAAAGGCCCCAATATGATTAAGGAAATTTGTTGTCCGCATAACAAGTTCACCAACATCTTCAAAATTAACTTATTAAACCCAGAAATCTCACAATATTTCACCTCAAATTTTTTTGAAGCATTGCCCACAAATTAAACCTTAATTATTTGGTAACAACCACTAAGAAAGCTCATTTTTACCTCAAAATTTCCATAAAAAATCAACAAATTAAGGAACAAAGTTGCATAATAATGACTAATCCAAAGATTAAACCCAAAAATTAAGCAATACCCAGTTCATAAAACATCAAGATCTACACATAATTTTCTTTTTTTGACAATTTAAGTCAAAAATTAACCTACAAGTTCATCACATAAGTGGTACTATTATATTATATTATGAATAAAACACAATAAAGAAGGCTCATTTGAGAAAAACCCATAAGTTGTTCATGATTATTGTTGTTATAGTAAGAGTAATACAGAAATAATTAGTGTGAAATTCATGTAAAATAAAGTTGGAAACAGAAAATTAATTAAAAATGGTGAAGTAAGTATTAAAATGAGTGTCTACCGACAGAAGCCAAAAAAAGGAAGAAGAAGAAGAAGAAGAAAGAAAGAAAAAGAGTAGGCAAGTGAGTTAGGGGGAATTAAGAATTACTAAGAAATGAGAATTTTCTCTCACTATAAGTTTGGAAGATTCATTCAAATGGAAGTTTTGGATCATGGAAATATGGAAGACACACCCAACACTAATGTCCAAACACCCTCCTTGTGCTCTCTTTTTTATCCTTTTCTTTCCTTAAAAATTAAATAATCCCTTTTCCCCCCTTTTTTATTTATTTTTATTTACCTATTTGCCTCACTTTTAACTTATCTACTTTTTATTTTCGGAGTTTTACTGTATGAGATAATCTCTTCTAAAATCGTTATTGATCAATTATATTTAGAGGTGGTCATGGGCTTGTCCTTCGTCAGGTTGGTCGAGCATAACCTGTCTGGTCCAGGGCCTGCCCGTGAAGGTGGTGGTGGTGGAGGGAGCGGGGGGTTACTCGGGTTTGCCAAGTTATGGAAAACTGGTATAAAAATTTCACATTTTGGCATGCATGAGGCGGGCCAAGTTGTAGACTTTTGAACCAGTTCAGTCTAGTGGGAAAATTAGGTTGATTTGGGCAGATGGGACGACCAAAAAGCAACCCTTGAGTAAAGTCGGGTTATCTCACACCGTTGGCCACTTCTAGATACAATGGTGGATAATAATAGAAATATTATTATGGGATAATATATATGTGTTACGATAAATGAGGTGCATATGGTAATTAGTTCGTTTCATTTCGTGAAATAGAAATGTTATTATTTGTAAATTATTCACTGTGTACCTCATTTGATCATAATAAATAGATGACAACATGGAGGAGTATTATCAATAATTGGTAAGTAAATTATTATTTTTATTATAAAGTGACATAATACAAAACTGGTACGAAGACAATACTATTAAAAAACATAAAAAGGATATTCGTGTATTATTAGTATTTTTGTTGGACTTAATTTCACGTCATTTTATTTCAGTCCGCCAGCTTCATTTAGTTCAGTTCAGTTTAGCTCTTTTCTCCACAAATTAACTCTTAATTCCGTTCATATCAGTTTAATTTCATTCAATTAAGTTCAGTTCATCTTCATTCAATTAAATCAGTTCAGTTATTTCCGTTGAAAAAAGCAGAGCCCAAAGCGTTTTGAGAGATCATCCTAACTAAGATAATGTTAATATTATAGTTAAAGAAAATAAAGGACCAACTAGTTATAGTACTATAAAATATTATAATACCGTTTTAAATGAGAATTAGTGATCGTGTATCGACTCGGTATCTACCACTAAATTATGAGAAAATTAAGTTTCTCACTCATCTTTAATTGTCATTAAGTGAAGCGTGTAAGAGATTGCATGATCGTCATTTTCTTTATGTTTCTAACATGATTTTCTATTTTATTTTTATTTTTATTTTATATTTTTGGTTTGGATTTGATGGTAGGCGTGGGCTTTTCCGAAGCATAGATGAAGTAAAGACAACAAAGACCTTTAAAGAAGGCACGAAATTGAGATGCTTGGATTTTTGTAAACTTTGTCACCCCTTTTCTCTTCTTTACTTTCAGTTTATCAAACATAAATAAATAAAGAGTTTGCATATTTTAAAATAATGTATAAAATTACAAAATTAAATTCTTACAACATTTTTAAAACTACAAAATATAGATAATCTACGTTGCTAATAATTATTATAAATTAAGTTCAATTTTTTTTTTTTACCTAAAAATTGAAAATCGTCTTCAACAATATAAAAGTAGCACAATGGTATATGAGATGATTGAAAATAGAAATCAACGTAGTTAAGTAATTGTACATATAATTACATGACAATCATTTTAATAGGTGTTTCGGTTGTTATGGGTTGGACTAGTGTTACATCATCTCAAATGAAATTTGACGTAAAAATTAATAGAATTATCTAATTATATTTAATAGACTAATTATCTAATTAAATAAGCGGAAACCAATTGAAATGATGATATTAGAACTGAAGATTGGATAAATATATCAGAACTGTAAATGAACATTCATTTAATCGGAAACCAATTGAAATGATGATATCAAATAACTTGGATAAAAGGAGTGAAAGTAACATGACTTTTATGAAAGTAATTATTAATTTAATAAGTACTTGAAAACCTGGTCCGGATTAAAAACACATTAGTGTCATTCGATTTGGCTGCTGAAAGTTGAAGAAATCATTATCATATGATGTTGAGGTAATAAACATACAAAAACAAAAACAAAATTTTTGTAAAAGGAAAAAAGGTAAACAAAAAAGAAGATGATATCATCTCGTGACGAGATTGAGTGTTGACCAAATGAGAATATCGTGATATTTTGGGATTGCTTTGTGTTGTTTAATTTAATTAATATTTTAATCTAAAAAAACCCTTTAGTTAACTTCTAAGGTTAATTAGTCTCTTCATTGTTTGCTTTTTGCCGTTAACTAACTGTACGACGTACTCCTATCTTTTTCTCCTTTGTTTTTTTAATTTTTTTGGGTACGGAAGAGGGGCGAACCTCCGAAATTAAGTACGAACAATACGAGATAACGTAACACCTGATACATCTTCACTAAGTATCAACCGGAGACTATGTGGAGAAGCAGACAAAATAGTAGTAGATGGAGCTGAAGAGACTCCTTGGTTGGTGAGCTAGTCAGCTGCATGGTTGACCTCTCTGTAAGAATTGTATGAATGGTCGATCTTTACCTCCCAGTCATCCAACTTGATCAAATCTTTGCATCTCTGAATTAGGAGGTGAAGACTATTACTTAAAAGCTGGTCTCCGTTAAAGAAATCAACACATGTTTTTTTTTTTTAATGTTGATCATCTGGTTTAAGGTGTTATTTGATTACCCTTTTAAAATGGGCGAATTGCAAATTTCCATGAATTAGCAAAATCGGGAGTATTTGGTTACCCAAAATCACATGATTTGATTTTTCTCATGCATTGTAAACTCCTTGTATAGTGTGCCTTCTACACTATAATTTCAATTGCGTATTTGATGTGAACCATTTTAATTGCAATAGGAGATTATCAGGGATTTTTTTAATTTTTTTTAGCAAGGGAAAATGAAAATCAAGTTGAAATATCCTATAGATTTTTTATCTATGCCGTTGAATAATTTTAAATTCTAGAAAAATTCAAGGTGACTGAGCTTACAACTCCCATCAATTTTTATTTTTTTGGAAGACATTATATAAATAGACTTAGTTAAAAGTGGATAATAAATCCAAGGTAACTCGGAATCTACTCAAATTCTCGGTGAGTGAGCATAAACAAACCCCAACCCACGCACACCGGTTTTTGCAGTATATTTCATTTAAAATTCGAGTGTATGAAAAAGATCTGTTGATTATATTGTGTAAACACAACACGTGCATGATATTATGTTACGGTTTCATTATTTAAATTTTCAGAAATAAACATACCTAGAATCATTCGATTATAGAATATTTCATCCATGATTTAAAAAAAAAAAAAAGAAAAAGGGCCCACGCGGGCTAAGACACAGGCTTAAAAGCTGGTCCATGAATGAACTGGACTGGTTCAAGCATTAGTTGAACACGGTGGGATTATTCTTCATATGCTCTGATTTACCAAGCGAACAAACTACTGAACTGGCCCACCAAGAAAGCAGATCTTAAAGGTTCAAAGGCCCAACCTCATTGATTACCCAAAAAGGGCCCATTTTTCCCAATAGTTTGTGAACTAAAACTCTTGGGTTCAGGCTTTCTACCATTTAAATTGCATGGTTTTTCATTAGGGTGAGCATCGGTCCAAAACTGGACCGGATCGGAACGGACCGAAAAAAATAATTTGGTGGACTAAAGACCGAACCCAAACAATTCGGTCTTGGACCGAGCATAACCAGTAATTTTTAGTCCGGTTCGGGTTCGGTCTAGACCAAATGGTCCAGTCCCGTCTAGTTTTCCAATCTGGACCTGAATTTACTCAACCCTAACTTTTATAACATGGATCTTTATTGTACATCAATACATGCATATTATCACATTTAGGAAAATAAAAATAAGCAAGATTACTAAAACAAGTTATAAAAAATTGTGGGAAAAAAGGATTAATTTTCAGATATGTAAGAGTATTGTACAACTATGTTAATTTTAATTGAGTTTATGTATATTGTTTTCGAGCGTTTTTAAGTTACATAATAACTTTTTGGGTTAAAAGGTGAAGTGTCTATTTTTGTGTCCTCATGTATTAATAAGGGACTGAATTGGTTTAATGGTGGATTATGATGATTATTATTAATACAAGTTTACCTTTCACAAAAAAAAAAAAAAATAATCACTAACTTTACAATTAAACTTGTGAACTTTATAGCAAAGTCCGGAAACCAGTGGTAGTACAACCGGAGATATAATCCAATGACTATAAGTGAGAGTTTAAACACGACAGATGTGAGAACATAATAAACTTAAATTATCAATAGAGTCATATTATCAATATATTTATTCCTCTTGTTTTTTTATCTCCTTTCAACGTTAATCACCTATTTTAGCTAACACGCGTAACTAGTTCTGTCAATACTTAACTTTACTCGCAAACACAACCCAAGCCCATTTTTTAGGATCAAGATCGATCTGCAAGACTGCGACCAAATTGAACTGTTAATATAGGGTTAATACCCAACTCAACCGGTTTGACCTAAAGATAAGTTTATGTTAGAGAATTAAAAACAATAATTTGATGTTACTAACCATTTAAATTAATTTTTAGAATTTTTAATAACTACTACCTAACATAATCACATTTTTGTGAACTACCTTTATCATTTTTTTGTAAAAGACTATTACCTAACATAACCATAGCCTT
>VHZZ01011033.1:0-12044 GCA_009801015.1 Silene noctiflora | reverse complement strand
TATATATATATATACTTGAGACCTGAATGGGACATTGATCCTCGTGGGGTAGTATTGTATGAGCAAAAGCTGTGTTTCTTGACCTTTATTGGTTGACCAACTCGATGTTGGATCCGTTATGGGGGTATGGTACCACCGAGCCGTGACCTTGCTTGACCGGAAGGTGAAATTCGGGGGCGAAGTTCCTTTTAAGGGGGGTAGAGTGCGTTGCGCGCATAGAGAATTTTATGAATCGTTTTGCTAAAACATATGAGAGATCGTGCTATGTAGATGTATCGTGATGAGATTCTATTACGTTGTTTATTTTATGCCAAAAAAAAAAAAAAAAAAAAAAAACTATGTTGTTGGTAATATTATATGATTGGCAATGTTATGTTATTAACGATACAACTATGTGATTAGTGATGGTATTTCCACGTATACATGTTTATGTTGATAATATGATAGACTAATCTTGGTGATGTGTGCAAGCGGGAAGGATGGTGTGGGCGTAGCATTAAGACTGCGGATGGTGATGGTTAGTTGAGTCGCAGGTTGTAATGGACCTTATCAGTTGAGCCTTAGGATTTGGCAACCGTGGGGGTTGGGAGTTGAACTTCGGGGACGAAGTTCTCTTTTAAGGGGGGAAGACTATAATACCCGTCCCTTAGGAGGAACCTTTGACTGACCATAGTTGACTATTGTGACCTTAGTCGGCAAGACGGAGTCATTGTTTAACTTGCGACTCGACCTAGTGGGTGACACTCGGTCGAGTGTGGTGTACTCGACCGAGTGCAAGGGACTCGTTTGAGTGTGTTGGCACTCGACCGAGTACGGCTTTGTCAGCGTAATAATATATTACGCGTAAGTCATAATTTCAGGAATCGTTTCTTATTCCTTTCATTTCCCTTCCTTCTTCAAAACCCTAAATCGATACATCTCTCCCTTTCACTCATCCTTCACCTTGTTAACCTTTACCTAAGAGTCTATCACGGGAATTGAGGTATACGCCGACTCCGATATAGTCAGTCGACCGTACGATAAGGTAAGTCACCGTCACCGTCTGTATGTCTTTGGTTAGGGTTATGGTTGAGCGTAATCGAGTCGCACCGTTGTTATAGGTGTTAATGTCAGAATGTGATGCTCGTGTGGTTGAATTGATGATTGATGCTACTTGGAATGCGGTACAGGTAGGATTTCCTACTCAATTGCATGTGTAATTATATGCGTATTAATGTGACGGTATTGTACTATGCTTTATGATGTGATTCTATGATTGTGATGGAGGATTTGGTGTGGTGGATGTTGGAGTTGGGTGTGATCGGTATTGTGATTGTGATATTGTTTGTGAGCCATTGTGAGAGGTGGTCTCACCCTCAATGTCCGCCTTCTGCGTTCTCTCAGCGTAGAGGGGATGTGCACATTAAGGGACTTGGGTTATTTTGGGTGGTTTAGGTGGTTGGCTACGGTCTTCCACTGGCAAGGCTACATACTTCGATGTGTAGTCGGTTACTTGTTGTGTGGTGATGGTGTTGGTGATGGTGGCGGTGTGGTGATGTTACATTCTGTTTGCATTATTGATTGTATATCGTTATTCAGTTGACTGACCCCGTTTAATGTTTTAAAAACTGTGATGATCCATTCGGGGGTGGTGAGAATTCTGGCTTGCAGGTTTAGATGTCCTTTTGAATGCCTGTATGTGATGTTCATGTTTGGGGATGGGAAATCGCTGACGCAGTAACCACTATAGCTATGTTAGAGTCCCCAGTTGTACTAGTACAGTGATGTAGCTTTGTACGTTTTGTCCACATAAAATGTAATTAATAAAGTGTTGTTCCTTTATGGTTAGTTTGTTATGTACTTACCTCGAGTAACCGAGTTGGTAGCGCCCTTGGTTGTCAGGGAAGGTCTAGTATAGGCTTCCTTGGTAAGTGGGGGTGTTACAGTCTTAGGATGGGTGACCTCCTGGGAAGGTTTCCGGGATGCGCATAAGTGACGACAAAATACGCTGGAAGAACTCGTGTTGGTATGTGGGACTAGTACATAGCCTGGCGAGCTACCATGGCTAACATTTTCGGTCCTAGGTTTGGGTCGGAGTGTTACAAGAGCAGTCACAAACTGAAATTCCGACATGATAGCAAGTTTACCCATAATCCAAAGATTCCAAAACATCAAGTTCCATCAATTTCCGACTAGTTTAAGTTCATTTTCGAGCTCCTTAAGTGGTTTTAGCATAAGACTGTCTCATTTCGGTCCCATTTTTTCTATACTTGACGAAAATTTGATATAAACATATGGTTTTGCTCCTTTCATGGTCTACTACACAATTCTAATGTCAATTTCATGAAGCAAATCCATTTGGGACGAAAGCCCCAAATTTTCGACACAATTAGGTGACAAAAATCTAAATTTTAACCTAAATTCAAGTTACAAATGTAATCAAAATGAAGTACGGGATACATACCTGGATTAGTCATGATCAGGACAAGTTTTGATAAACTTGGGATGGTGATTGACAAAGGTTTCCGAAGGTTTTGTGTTTAAGAAAGATGGAATGTTTTATTCAAACGAAACAAGAGTATCGCGCTGAAATCCCTATTTTGCCAGACTTGGACGACCTCAAGAGAGAACGCACCGCTTTCTGCGCCCTTTCCTAAGGCCAGTTTGTGATGCGCCTATTCCCCAGCAAGGTTCAAAGCAGCGTGTTTTTTTAAAACTGTTATAAGTTCGTTATTTGTGGGCCCAGGTCTCGTCTTTTACATGTTTCGGGATATTTCCTCGCGCGTTTCTATGGACATGGGCCACCCGTGCGTTGGTATGTTTCAGACGGTGGTACTACTCCCACGGAACTTTGTGTTGACAAAGCACGTCATGGGTCGTTACCGATTTGAAAGGCATGAAATCGGTGAATGGTTTGAACAAGCCTGCATTTGTGGAGTCGCCACCAATTTTTGTGGATAATTGAATCCGTTCGAATACTTCTCGTCATGTCAAGACACAAAGTAGTGACATAAACATTAAGAAATTTGTCGCCTTTAGCATTCCATGTCTAGAATGCCTCTCGCGATGACAATGAACACTGGAGTTCACAGATATCTGAGTAAGGGGTGAGGGTACGTATTAGGAAGCTCATACTAGAACACCTAATCCCGCCTGCCTCGATAGAGGCCTCTACTAATGATCAAGTAATGTCATTTATATTTGATATGTCATTAGTTATATGCATGCAATGCAACAAGAAATTGATTAATCCTAGCATTTGAATTAAACTAAGTCGGTTAACATAGAAATTTAATGAGGAATTAGGTTAAAGTAAGTGTTTACATTCATTGCATGTGAATAAATCAAGTAAATAAATCATACAAGATAAAATAAATTACAAGAGGAATAAAATTACAAAAGGATAAATGAATATATGCCTTAAAAGAAATAAAAGAATTAAAATAAAAGATTTAAGACACGTCGAAACAGTGATAATACGAGTAATATTTAATTATAAAATAATTAGAATACTACGTCATAACGAGACAAGTTCAGAGACAGAAGCCTACCCAAAACAGGCGCAACACGTGTTGCATCCTCTGGAAGAGGCGCATCAACTGGTGCGACTGTTCTCGAGTTGGATTATGACTGTGAAAGTCAGACTCGCATTCGTTAATGCTCGTTGGTTAATTTAAACATGTTATTAATTTTGAAGTCGAATTGAAGTGTTTTAACATATTATACATGAATAAGGGATCGTCATAAAACAGAAAAACATGTATCAAAGTTGAATCTTAATGATTTGATACGGGAAAATCGAACCATTGAAAATTCGGGTTTGAATAAGGTGACAAAAACCCAAAAATATTGATTTATAAGGGATTTAAGTCGAAAAAAGAACTTAAAATAATTTGAAAACTGGAATTTTATGAAAGAAACAAATTAAAACGAAAAAGGAACGAAACAATTGGTACTCGAGGAAGAAGAAGAAGAAGAGCGGCAGCAGATAAGCAGCCTATGGAACTCGAGGAAGAAGAAGATGAAGAGCGGCAGCAGATAAGCAGCCTCTGGAAGAGGCACAGTAGATGCTGCGACTATTCCAGAAGGTGCAACTACTGTTGCGTTTCTTCTCGACAGTCTTTCCATGCTGATCCGTCAAAAAGGTTTGAAAACTTATGATTTTGAAAGCGTGTTTATGGCATAGACTCTTACATAATTATAAAATACATAAATAAAATATACATTGGAATTACACCCTCAGACATACATGTTGCGAAGCGAAAAATGACATAATTCGACGAATGTAACGAAGATGCCCTTTAAAAGGATTTTAGAAAAATTGATTAAGATTGATTAGTTAAGTGTAGTGGTCAAATTGGTAGGTCAATGCAAAATGTGACTGGTACCTAGAATGATCTAGGCTTACGTGGTCGAGAATGCTCAAGCACGTAGGCGTCGTAGCAATAACACATGGTCTTAGAATGCAAAGAGAGAGAAGAGAAGGGGCGGCCACTCGCGTGAATAATATGTGAGGCGGAGGCCTCTATTTATACTAATCACGAGGTGAGAGTTTTGGAAAAATTAAAATACGGAAAGAATCCAAGAAGATCTGGACGTTGCTAGAAACAAGCCCAGGAAGAGGCGCAGCAGGTTGTGCGCCCTCACCTGGAGCTATTTCTCCTTCAGCAGCGGAGATTTCCGCATTTTCTGAATTTGGAAAGAATTTGTTTTCCTTATTTCGTCAAAATAAGATATTTTCGAAATCTTAAGAATATTTGAGATATTTTAAGATTCTTTAAAAAATATCCCGACTCAGATTTGAGACGGTTTTTGAGAAAATGACGACGGTTTCTGAAAATGAAGACGGTTTTTGACCCGTACTCCAAATTTACTCTAATTACTACCAAAACGACCATATCGGCGCGTAGATGACAAAGAAGGGGTCGACACGGCCATTTAGGCTATCATTTGACGTCAAATTAATAGAAAGTCATAATAACGCTTCGCTTATTAAACATGTGATCCAATCATCATCGAGTGTTTGGCGAGGGGTGTAGAAACGAGGTATCTAGAAATCCTCCACTTTGAATAAGGCTTGGACAAGGCAAAAGTCAAAGTATAGCCCTCGGGTCAATCGAAGACTACAACCTGAAGACTATGGCGACGCGAGGCGGTTCAAAGGTACTGGACCAGGGGCCTGTCGCCGGGAACATTTTAGAGTCTGTCGACTTTCGCGGAGGGTCGTTTAAAGTCCATTAGACTACGTGACAAAGCTCGCCAGCCATAAGAAGAAATCATACTTGAAGCCTTCTTTCCTGAGATGTTTCTGGGGGTGCATAGGAGCTGAGGGATGAGACCGGTGCGTAGGAGCTGAGGGATAAGACCTAAAGGATATGTAAAGATTTGTGATAGGGTGTGGGCCCTAAAGGAAAACATCGATGGGAAAGAGGCCAAATATAAGTTCAACCGAAGGGGTAACCAAGGTTAGTGGTGTGGGAATTCTAAAGGAGTATGATCCTAAAGGATAGGTGTAGGAACTTACAAGGAAACGGAATCCTAGTGATAGAAGTATATGATCTCTAGGGAAATTAGGGTGTATAAACCCAGGCTTTCTGAGGTATAGGAACTAGAAAAGGTGTGGGGTGTATAAACCCAGGCTTTTTGAGGTATATGATCTCTGGAGCTTTTTTTTATGGAGTTAAGGCTTGATGAGTTATGGTTTGTAATATGGCTTGGAATATGGGGTCTCGGACTTGATGTAGCCTGAGCACA
The DNA here is from genome assembly GCA_009801015.1 of Silene noctiflora. Taxonomy (NCBI): domain Eukaryota; kingdom Viridiplantae; phylum Streptophyta; class Magnoliopsida; order Caryophyllales; family Caryophyllaceae; genus Silene; species Silene noctiflora. Next base: position 6,311 of record VHZZ01011033.1, on the reverse strand, counting down.
AAAATGGTATGTTAAATGACGTGGGATCAAGTTTCCATGTCTTAGCCCCTAAAGCTGGGTATATGTGACAAGCTTGAGAGGATTCTCAAAATTCTTAACTATCTCCCTGTAACGGTCTCAAGAAGGACTTAGGGTGTGAGGTAGGCTATATGGTGGTGCTTGCTAACACTCTTGCATCTTCAGCTTCAGGTTTTGCTGTTGACTAATGGTGTGAACCCCACGCTATAACGAAACGTAAACAAATGATAACGGAGCGGAAAAACACGAGGTTTTTAAAACTTTTAAACATAAAGAGGGTTTGAAACAAAGCGCGGGTTCAAATACAAGCAAACAAAAGTAAAAGTGCGGAATACAACTACAATAATGTTTGGGGAAAAGATACCACTCGAAAAAAACAAGTACGGTGGGTAAGTCTAGCCATCTACAACTAGGTCCAAGGTAAGATACTCGCTAGCCCACACGACTCCAACCCCAGATAAGCATCCACCACCTGTCATTCATGTAAACATGAACGCCACAGTCAGTGGGGAGTAACTCAAGGATCTCCCAGCCACATTACAACAAAACGAACGTAATTAAACACGTTAAACATGTGAGGCATACATAACGATAGTAATTAATTGAAGTATTAAACATTAAACATTGAATAGTAATAAGAGGCAATAAGATAAGTAAATGAAGTACAAATGAAGCATTAATGAACCAACACGTGTCCGACTCAAAGGCTACCTTTAAAGCATGTCTGAGACACAACATATAGACATGAGTACATAATCCTAGGTTAAGTATGTCCACTACACAATGCAATACAAAACTCTAAACCACGCTTTGATAATAACACAACCCTTGGTAAGATGACTAGCTAAGTACGTCTTAGCCTTAGACCTGGATCCAGACTCTCAGAAAGTAAACCCGTTTCTGATTCGATATAAGGTATAATGGCCCTCACCCAAGACTCGACAATAAACAATCGAGCACTCCATTCGCTAAACTTACGAAAGTGGTGGAAGATCTAAGGTAGAAGTCAAGCATAGAGGTAGATATAAGGCAAACCTTTACGGATACAACTCAAACCAAAACACACATAAGAGAACTCATATATGAACCTTATATGACAACTCGTGTGGATAAAGCGTAAACAATTCATACTTACATCATTCATAAAACATATCAGTGAATAAAAAAGGAAATAGAGAGACAGGGGCTCACAGCCAGTCCAGGGAACCGGCTGCCGGCCAACCGGCCCAGCCACACAAACTCATAAGAAAAACTTAAAATCACACTCAGCCGGCCGGTGGACCGGCAGCCGGCCCACTGGCTGGGACGCAGGAAACATGACTTGAAATCCAACATTCTGGAATGCTCCCAACCGGCTTGTGAACCGGCAGCCAGCCCACTGGCTGGGACACCAGTCAACATATATTTCAACAAAAACTTACAGTGCCTCCCAGTCGGTCAAGGCTGACCGGCAGCCGGTCACCCGGCTGGGACAACACCCAAATGCCAAATAATACAAGGTTCTGGAGTGCTCCCTGTCGGCCAGTAGACCGGCACCCGGCCCACCGGCTGGGACACACCCAACATAGGTTATCAACAAATCGAAACAGATTTCCCAGCCGGTCCAGGGCACCGGCGGTCGGTCCACCGGCTGGGTACACCTGTACACGATTTTCAGCATATTTTCAAACAACATGTTTTCCAAGTTAATTTCTAGCATGCTTATGAGATGGAAATACGTAAGAAACGTAAATTCAGCATGTAAGGCAAACCAACATCTATCATACTCCAATTTCTCAAGTAATCCACCACCAATTCATAAATTTATATCCAACAAACAATAAACATGTAAAAGATGACACTTTTACTCAACAATAAGTATAAAACTAACTTATTATGCATAATTCTCATGGAATAGTCATCATAATTCATGAACAAAGTAAGACATGTAACCAAGTCATGAAATTTAGCAACTTTAATATTCAAACATCAARTTCAACACTAATAAACACAAAATTCGGAATTAATGTCGAGTAACCTATCACCGTTACCTTATGCTTCCTTAGTCTTCAAAAGGGTCTTCAATAATATAGTTATCTTCCTCCGGGTCTTCCAAATTCTCACCTAAACACAAAATAAGATGAGTTAATTGAAGAATTCACCCCATAGGGCTTACAAAGGGTTTCGATAATGGGTCAAGGGGGAGAAAAACGTTGCCTTTATTACTTACAAAGAAGGAGAATAATTGCGCGAAAATCACTTGAATTGGCTAAGAAATGAAGAAGTTATGGAGGTTTTAGTGTTTAAGGAGAAGGAGAACAACAATGGTGTTTGTGTATGCTGAGAATTTAAAGGAAGAAGAAGGGTTTGAGAAGGTTTTAAGTGGAAAACTAGGTGTCATATGGGTCCAATTCAAACCTTGGCCCAAAACAACTCAAAATGAGTCGGAATTAGCTTAAAATACGTCTTAAGGCTACTATACGCTCAAGACGGACCATAATATCATATTTATACATATTATGCTTAAAATATATATTTCACCCGAAATTATGATTTAAACTTAATAAATTTAAATTAAATTATTAAATTACTTTTAAAATTGTTTATAAATTTACGGGTGTTACAATCTTCCCTCCTTTTAAAAAGTTTCGTCCTCGAAACTTGAGGTAAGGGAGATTACCTAATCGAATAAACTCAGGTACTTGCTCCGCATCGAGGCTTCCGGTTCCCAAGTCTCTTCTTCAACACCACCACATTTCCACAACACCTTCACCAAGGGCACAACCTTACTTCTTAGCTTCTTGTCCTTCCGATCTAAGATACGAATCGGTCTCTCCTCAAAGGATAAACTCGGCTCTAGCTCAAGAATGTCATCTTGCAACACATGGCTCGGGTCGCTAATTTACTTCCTCAACTGAGATACGTGGAACACATCATGAACTTTTCCCAAACTCGGGGGTAAGTCTTGTAGGCCATGACACCAATCCTCTTCACAATCTCAAATGGTCCAATGTACTCCGGACTCAATATACCATTCACTCCAAATCTCTTCACACCCTTCGTTGGTGAAACCTTCAAGAACACTCGATCTCCAACCTCTAACTCTAATGGTCTACGGCGGACATCGACATAAGACTTATGACAATCTTGAGCGGCTTTCATTCTTTCACGGATGAGCTTCACTTGATCAATCGTCTCAGCTAACTTGTCGGGTCCTAGATCACGAACATCGCTTGATTTATCCCAACAAATAGAACTTCTGCACTTCCTACCATAAAGAGCGTCATAGGGAGCCATCTTGATTGAAGCATGAAAAATGTTGTTGTAAGAAAACTCCACTAGCGGCAAACTCTTTTCCCAACTAGTATGGAAATCCAAGGCACAAGCACGAAGCAAATCCTCGAGGGTTTGAATGGTTCTCTCGGATTGTCCATCGGTAGAGGCATGAAAGGCGGTACTCATCAACAATCTACTTCCCAAAGCATCTTGAATGGCTTTCCAAAACCTCGAACAAAATCTCGGGTCACGATCCGAAACAATCTCCTTAGGAACACCATGATATCGAACAATCTCATCCACATAAGCACTAGCAAGGCAAACTCCAAGTCTCCTTGATAGGGATAAATCTAGCATACTTGATCAACCTATCAACAACTACCCATACGACATCCTTCCCACCAACGGTCTTGGGCAAGGCCATCACAAAATCCATGGAAATGGACTCCCGTTTCCACAAAGGCACATCCAACGGTTGTAGCAAACCACCAGGTCTCCTATGCTCAATCTTCACTCGTTGACAAGTGAGACAACTTCCAACATATGACACAATGTCATTCTTCATGTTAGGCCACCAAAATTGAAGCTTCAAATCCTTATACATCTTGTCTCCTCCGGGGTGAATCGAATAAGGGGATAAATGAGCTTCATCAAGCACTCTTTTCCTCAAGTCGGAGGCATCGGGAACATACATACGGCCTTGGTAACGAAGATACACAATAGCATCAATATTGCAATCTTTAGCTTTATCTTCTAGGATCTTGGCTTGAAATATCTTGAAAGTAGCATCATCCTCTAGGGCATCAAGGATCTCACGAAAGATAACGGGCTCGGCACTCATAGCACCTAGGTAATCGAATCCACTCTCCACAACTTGGATGCTCAACTTACAGAATTCGACACAAAGTTCATCGGGGAAGCACTCGGATTGCACTCAAAGAATGATTCGTCTTTATACTAAGAGCGTCGGCAACCACATTAGCTCTTACTGCATGATACAACAACTCCACTTCATAATCATTCACTAACTCCAACCAACGACGTTATCTCATATTCAATTCCTTTGGGGTGAAGATATACTTCAAACTCTTATGGTCGGTGTAGATATGGCAATGAACTCCAAAGAGGAAGTGTCTCCACATCTTCAAGGCATGAACAACGACGGCTAACTCAAGATCATGAGTAGTATAGTTCACTTCGTGAACTCTCAATTGTCGCGAAGCATAAGCAACCACTCTTCTATTTTGCATGAGCACATAGCCTAAACCCATCTTTGAAGCATCACAATACACATCAAAGTCCACACCATTCTTGAGCAAGGTCAACACGGGAGCGATAGTCAACCTTCTCTTCAACTCTTGGAAAGCATCTTCACAAGCATCGGTCCACACAAACTTGGATTCTTTCTTTAATAGTTGAGTCATGGATCTTGTAAGTTTGTAAAATTCTTTCACAAAGCGGCGGTAATAACCGGCTAAACCCAAGAAACTACGAATCCCACCAACATCTGCATGGCTTTTCCACTCAACCACGGCTTCAAATTTCGTGGGATCCACCTTCACTCCATCCTTGGATATCACATGGCCAAGGAAAGACACTTCGGACAACCAAAATTCACACTTGCTGAATTTGGCAAACCACTTTTGGCGGCGAAGAACTCCTAACACGGTACGGAGATAATCGGCATGCTCTTCTTCGGTCTTAGAATACACAAGAATATCATCGATGAAGACTACAACACACTTATCCAAATACTCCCTAAAGGTCCGGTTCATTTGGTCCATGAAGGTCGTGGGAGCATTGGTCAATCTAAATGGCATAACCTTAAACTTAAAATGACCATATCTCGTGCTAATGGCGGTCTTATGAATATCGGACTCACGAACGGGAATTTGATGATAACCGGATCACAAGTCAATCTTGGAGAAGGTCAAAGCACCCTTAAGTTGATCAAACAAGTCTTCAATTCTTGGCAAATGGTACTTATTTTTTATGGTAACTCGGTTGAGGTCACGGTAGTCAATGTAAAGTCTCATGGATCCATCTTTCTTCTTCACGAAAAGCATGGGAGAACCCCATGGAAAGGCACTAGGTCGGATGAATCCCTTCTTAATCATGTCATCGAGTTGTGATCTCAACTCTTTCAATTCGGTTGGCGTCATACGATAAGGGGCTTTAGCAATTGGTCCGGTTCCGGGTACAATGTCAATAGAAAATTCCACATCACGCTCGGGAGGTATTTCGGGCAACTCATCGGGGAACACATCGGGAAAATCACGAACCACGGGAACATCTTCAAGCTTAGGCAAAGTAGTAGAAGTCGAGGTCACCACATATAAGTAGGCTTGGCAACCTTTCCTTACCATACTCACCAATTTCAACGCTGAAATTAATTTCACGCCTACTTGAGATCGGGTTCCCTTATAGGTAACTTGAACTCCTAAGGGACTCCTAAGACATATTTTTTGGTCCCTACACTCAAATATATCAAAGTACTTTGATAGCCAATCCATACCCAAGATAACATCGAATTCCTCTAAGGGAAAGCGGAGAAGATTAGCGGGAAAGAGGGTTCTCGAAATAGAAATGGGAACATTAGAGTAAGAGAGAGAACAAGAGATGATTTCTCCGGATGGCAAGGATATTGGAGTGTCTTCACTCGGAATTGGATCAATAGATAGCTTTTCCACGAATTTGGAAGATATAAAAGACAATGATGCGCCGGTATCAAAAAGAATAAGGCAAGGATGACCAAATATCGTGAACATACCCGTGGTGATGTCGGGATGTGCGGCGGCTTCGGCTCGGCTCATCATGAATATGGTCCCTCTAGGCTTGGCATGGGCGGTAGGGGCATCTTTCTTCTCGGGGCATTCCCTTATGCGATGACCCGACTTCTTGCAAATGTAGCATGCTAACGGCTTCCCATAACATCCAACTCCGGGATGATAGGCTTGCTTGCAATGAAAACATTTCTTAGCCTTGTCAAATTTGTTGCTTGGTTGTTGATGCGTGTCTAAAATATGATGTTTTACCTC